>LS055377.1:0-16480 GCA_900241095.1 Acartia tonsa
GCAGCCCGATCTTAATTAAATGGACTTTTGGGCCTGGGGCTACTTTGAAGCATGCACCAATAGACGTGCCCATACCACAAAGACCTCCCGCATTGCCACTATCAAGGAGAACTTTGTCATCTTGGACAGGTACATTTTGACCTGGTCCTGCCAGCTGTTGAGGAGGCGGGAAAAGGCGGTGATTGATGCTGGTGGCGATTTTAATCAATGATCTATTAGTCAAATACCTAGTTTGCTTCCCAGTTTTTAAAGTTTAAAAAAATCTTCAAAATTGACGATTTTATGTTCATTTGTTTATAATTTATAAAAAGTCCGAGGATATGTGGCGCACCCTGTATATACATGGGGTAGGATAAAGAAAAATAGCTTGTATTTTAGAAACCTAATTTCAACAGTTTGGTAAATAAACATTGTTTTATATACATGGGATAGGATATAGAAAAATAGCTTGTATTTTAGAAACTTAATTTCAACAGTTTGGTAATTAAACATTGTTCTGTATATATGGGTTAGAATATAGAAAAATAGCTTGTATTTTAGAACAATAATTTCAATAGTTAAGTAAATAAAGATATCTATATACATGGGGTAGGATATAGAAAAATAGCTTGTGTATTTTAGAAACATAATTTCAACAGTTTGGTAAATAAACATATATCTATATATTATACATGGGGTAAGATATAGAAAAATAGCTTGTATTTTAGAAACCTAATTTTAGTAGTTTGGTAAATAAACATTGTTTTACATACATGGGGTAGGATATAGAAAAATAGCTTGTATTTTAGAAACATAATTTCAACAGTTTGGTAAATAAACATATACCTATATACATTTGGTAAGATACAGAAAAATAGCTTGTATTTTAGAAACCTAATTTCATCAGTTTGGTAAATAAACATCTTTCTATATACATGGGGTAGGATATAGAAAAATAGCTTGTATTTTAGAAACATAATTTCAACAGTATGGTTAATAAACATTGTTCTATATACATGGGGTAGGATATAGAAAAATAGCTTGTATTTTAGAAACATAATTTCAACAGTTTAGTAAATAAACATTGCCAGCAGCCATAAAAGCCAAGTCACTTTTGAAACTTAAATGGGGCTTATCATACGTATATATGACTTCCACAACTTATGATAACAGTAAAATCTAAAAAAAAGGGTGAAATGGACCCACCCTAATATACATTGAGTAGGATATAGAAAAATAGCTTGTATTTTAGAAACATAATTTCTACAGTATGGTAAATAAACATATATCCATATACATGGGGTAGGATATAGATAAATAGCTTGTATTTTAGAAACATAATTTCTACAGTATGGTAAATAAACGTATATCCATATACATGGGGTAGGATATAGAAAAATAGCTTGTATTTTAGAAAAATAATTTCAACAGTTTGGTAAATGAACATTGATCTACATACATGGGGTACAATTTAGAAAAATAGATTGTATTTTAAAAATCTAATTTCAACAGTTACGTAAATGAACATTGTTCCATTCAATTGGGGTAAAACATACCAAAAACATCAGCTGATATTCTAATTCAAACTTCATGGTTCAAAGTAATAAATTTTGTACATGAATCCAGTAATAGTAAACTTTTTTTAATAATCTGTTATAATTTTTAGAAGCTGTTTATAGTTCCTAAAAAAACATGACGTCATACAATTACAAATGACCAATGATAGGCAATACACAGACTAATTTACCAATGGCAGGCCATTATACATTTTAATTGACAAATGGTAGGCAAGTGTGACGTCATTTTTTATAGGCTTAATTAACCAATGATAGGCCAGTGTGATGTCAGTTTTTATAGGCACCTAAACAGCTCCTTAGCAAATCTATAAGTTTAGGTTACCCTCCCTGTAAATACAAACTGAGGTTTAACTAACACACTAGTCTTTGAATTGCAAAAGTCATGTAGTAAAAGCATATTTACAGTAAAGTTATAGATTAGCCTAGCATTAAAATCTACTGTGATAATCATATCTGAAAAAATATGGAACTTTGTTTAGTTTAGAGTGATTGGAAACATATGTGTCACAGTTTTTTTAGTAGCGAGTCTAATCTATGATTCGAAATGTCGGTCTGTTAAGAAGAAACGTGATTTTCTGGGCTCCGTTAAAAGATAGACAGATGAAACTTTTATTTAGCATGCATGATACCTCCGTTAAAAGATAGACAGATGAAACTTTTATTTAGCATGCACGATACCGCCCCCTTTACCCTATTCCCTCCCCTTATACTAGATGAACGAACTGACCAATAACAAAGTCTATGTCAGCAACCTAAATTTTTTTCCCTGTCATAATATCCACGTATATTCTATATCCATTTAACGTGGATGGTAAATGATTTGTTGTAAAACAAGGATAACAACATCCATAAAAGCTTTAAAGCTGTAGGACTAACGAACAAGAACTCTTATAGAGTGTCGGAACTGAATAATCAGAATATAAATGTATAAATAACGATAAAAATTGTCAGTAAATTTGTTGAAAGCTGCTTAAATACAGGATGATGTTTGTTTAAGAACATACTTACTCTTTTAGAACTTGATTATAGATATGATTCGCTTATAACATTGTACTTTGTTGTTGCTACGCTTTTTAAATCGTACCTAACTACTACTGGAATTACCACGCAAAGTTTACGAAAAAATCTATCCGTTCCGGACGGACCGACCCTGGTATTTTACATTATTCCCCCATATCTTTCTATAATTTATCTTGGAACCAATCTGTTCGCACCCAGCACTCAATAATTGTTGAATACTCTCTTGAGACTGACTATAAAGAACCAGAGAGAGAGAGAGAGGGTACAATAGGCTGTTTATAACAATAGTTCCCAAAGTTTTATTATAACATTTTCTTATTCGTTGGCTTAACAACTTTGGGGACTTTAGTGAATTTTGATTGATTGGTTTATTAAGTTGAGTGTCCAAGCGCTTAAACCACTAACTCTAAAATAGGGAAGGGGTGAATATAATTAAAAAACTTGTTTAAGTCAAAGCTTTTCTATAATTAGAGTCTGTCCTAAGATCGTTAATATAAGCATGGTATAATTGTCCTACAGACTTTTAACTCTACATGTTAATTCCTGTAATAGCGTAGGAAAGTTTTACCAGAATGTCCGTACGTGAACGTCTATTTAAGATAGGCTGATATTTAACTTTTTTGACAACATTTTTATCCTATTCTGAGTTTTGGAATATTTATTCCTAGAACAACAAGGTATAATATTATAAGCGTAGCAACTCAAAGTTCTAAAAATATCATTATGCCCTTAAACAATATCATGAATTTAAGTAATTTTAATCACATTTATATACATTTTTTTTAGACTCACTCCGTCTAATTTTAGAGCTTCGCTTTATGAATGTTGTCATCCTTGTTTGAATCATAAATATGTTTTAATGTGAATAGAAAATTAAGACATAATAATAAAAATGTAAACATCATATTTTTTATAATATTCAGATATACACCAAATAATCACGTCTTCTTTAGGCTGTCCTAAATTATGTAGTAAGATATTCTTAATCTTTCTGTTTAGTTATTGGTACATTAGCGGCTTCTCTCCTAGTAGCATCTAAGGTCACTTAATGTCGGAGGTGGAGAGTCAACCGCCCCCCACCCATTTTCAACTTGAGTTTATAAAAAGTAAATTTTTTTTGGGGGGGGGTCGGCATTCTTTGTTTGGAGGGTGGAAATATGCTCCCCCAATTAGTTATTAACCTTCCCTAGAACTATATACAGCTTTATGTTATACGGTGTTAGGTTATTGTAGAGTTTAACGGGTTATTTTTCAAACCCCTGAAGAAAATTCATGCATATGCGACACTTATTGTGTGTAACAATTAGGTACTCGCAAAGCATCTCTATAATCATTACGTAAGTATGTCCTGTACTGAGAAATAGTACTTTTATATTACAGTTAAGCAATCAAATCAATAATTTTCTGACCTCTATCTATAAATTTATTTTTATATTTCTTATAAATATTTCATAAAATAAATAAAAGACAGCATATTAAAATTTAAGTATTTATTATAGATAAGTACAAAAAATTATTATTATTGTAAAAACAAAATTAAATTGCGAGATCTAGCGGCAAAATTCGGAACTACATAAAATACAAGTTTGGTCAATTTTGCAATATTTATCAGAAAACTGGTTTATATCAGGGATTTTAAGGGATAAGACAATGGACATAAATGAAAATACCCTTTTTGAATATTGAAATTATTGGTAGAAAAGTTTTGACACTCATATTTTGGAACCAACTAAGCAAAATTTGATAAAAAGTCCCCAAAGTTTTTGACCCAAAAAATGAGATAACAGGGTTGTAAAACTTTGGGTACCAGTGTAATTTACAATCCAATGTCCCCTCCCTTCAGATATATTCAGATCTTCTTTCTGTTTTGTAATTTTGGTTCAGGCTTATTGACACACTGCATACTTATAAGACAACCGCCGATAGATTAATTTACATCCCCAATGATGATACACAAAATTACCCCTTCAGTAGATTAAAATTAGTGGTTGAAACGTTTGGACACTCAACTTATAAAACCAACCAATAAAATTTCAATAAAAGTCCCCAAAGTTGTTAAACTAACTAATAACAAAAGTGAGGACTAGTGTTATAAACGGCCCATTGTTCCCTCTCTCTCTGTAAACCAATCAAAGGAACATGATCTAAACAAAAATAAATAATTTGTATTGTATATATTATTTTATGTTACTGCGAAACTATTAACAAATGCATTCTTGTTTAGCAAAATAACCTTGTTTTTAACCAGTGAAATCCACATAAAGTCATCCTATTATATAAAGTAGTAAGCTTTTTTGTCTGTAGCGAGGATCTCGCTAACCGCTGAACTGATATAGTTCTCCTTTACAGTGAAGCTTATTATAAGTCATAAGATAGTTTTATGCTAATTTATTTTGATAAAGTCCAGGTGTGGTTTTAGTCTATTTTTCTGCCCTTCCATATCTCTTAGAATATAGATACCCTAGGTGATAGGGGCGCAGCCGCTAGTAGTTAGTATATGTTACTATGGGGACAGCGGAAAGTGGTATGTGTGACGTCATAAAAATATGTAAATTATCCATAACTTTTTTAGGGGTTCTTTCCCACTTCTCCTCTCATTCTTTCTATTTAGACGTATTTTCATGTGTCACACATGACACTTTCCGCTGTCCTGTTACTAAAACTATTGCACGACTGTCTTCTTTAAATTTCTATGACACTGAGAATCTCTGAACAAATGCATTCTTGTTTAAGCTTAATGGGTAAAATAACCTTGTTTTTAACTGTTGTGGGACCCACATAAAGACATAGTTAGCAGGTATTACTATGCAAACAGTCTCTTAACACATTTATTATATGTTCATTATAGCAAGGAGTACTAAATAATGGGTTAGAAAACTGAAAATTGGTCAGACTTTTTTAAAAGTTAGTATAGTTATTTATCACATCATATTATAAACAGCTTCCATCAGATATAAAATGTACAATGATAAGATTAAAACAAGGTATTTAGCCCCGAGATGCTGAATAATACGATGCTATACATAATTTTCAGTTTTTTCAGTTTTATCAGTTACTGGAAAACTCATTCTGGCATTTGTCTTTGGGTAATTATATTGCACTTAATTTCATGGTAATATTGTCCTAATAATATAAATCCTGGCAGGTATTGCAAACAAACCTTTTATTAAAATACCTTGCAATTTAAAAGCATACCCGTCCGAAAAGACCATTAAGTGAAAAATTAGAGGTGATTCAAAATAGCAAATGATTTTTGTTACATTAGTGGGTTAGGTTAAGGTTTTGATTAACACCCAACAGATAATCAACCCTTAGATTACAATTCCTTTGTCTTTAAGTCCTAACTTGCATGGTAATGAGTTGCGCTAGTTTATAGTCAGGGCATTTCCCCTAATCTTACTTTTAATGTCAAATGAAAACAAGGATGACAACATCCATAAGTAGCGAAGCTCAAAAATTATCAATGGATATCTAGAAAAAATTCACTATAGAGCCGTTTCATTAAACTTGATAAAATAGGGAAATCACAAAGCCTTTAAATCGCTCAACCTTATAATCATGAAAACATAAAAATCTAGGAAGCTATCTAGCACCGTAATTAATGGACAAATCTTAATGAAACTTAATGGAAATATGTAGAATATGAGCATATTCAATCCCTGATCATTTCAGCCGTCAATCCTGAACAGGAATCGAGAAAATCACGAAAACCTAAAAATGTAGGAATCAATCTAGCACCCCAATAAATAGACGAATCTTAATAAAACTTAGTGAAAACATGTAGAATGTATGGTTAATTATTCTCTGAAAATTTCAGCCTTCTATCTTGAAAAGGTGATGAGAAAATCACAAAAACTTGAAAATCTAGGAATCTAGCAAACCAAATAATAGACAGATGGACAAAACAATGTATAGATTATAAGGGCATATATCATATGAATCTTCACTAAATAGGAACCGAGAAAATCGAAAATCACGTTTCCCTCTTTCCGTGTCAGACGGACAGACGGACGGACATTTGGAATTAGCTTCGCTGATACAATATATATTTAAAATCAAACTGTACTATTTGAATATAACATAATGGATTCACCACTAGTATCTAGGGTCACTGTATTCGAAGTTTGAGGAAGGGGCAAGAAAAATAGCCTTAAACCATTCCAAAACTGTAATTTAAAATTAAAACAGGAAAAAACTATCCTGAGATCTCCTATCTATATAAAGCTTCCCTAAACTAGTGAGACTAGAACTGATAGATAAAAAAAATACTTTCTTAGTAATCAGTAGAAACAGACAGACATCATGTTACTTTTATAGAAGGATATAACTTTGAAGCACCACCTCTATGGCTCTGAAAAATTTGGCCTAATTAGGTATGAGATAGAGAGGGGGGCAGGAATTATACCCCTCCCCCTCCCCATTATTCTAGACCACAAATTATTGGTAATTTTGCCAGCACTTTGCTGGACAGGTGTGCATGCAATTGCGCCAAAAAATTGGCAATAATTACAAAATTTTAAGCTCTTTATATTGCCTATAAAAATGACGTCATACAATACAAATGACCAAAATTTGGAAACAGTCATATCAATAAACAGGCGTTATGACTTTTAGACAAAGGTCGTGCAATTAAAGATTATATTTGGGCATTAAATTTATTTACATTCCAAATGATTTTTTTAAAATTTTTCTTTTTGTAGATTAAAGTTATAAGTTGATAATTTTTGACACTTCAAAACTCAACCAACCAATCAAGATCTTATAAAAGTACTTAAAGTTTTTACGCCCATGAACTAGAGAGCAAGTTTATAAAACTTTGGGTACCAGTGTTGATTACAGATCAATAGTCTCTTTCCAGACAAACGTCGTGCAATTAAAAAGGCGTGCGATAGGGGGGTGTAAAGGAATATGTCAATATGGTATGGGGGAATGTAGGGTTGTCACCCTCCCCCCTTCCAAAACGCTATACACGCCACTAGTTGCAGCATTGTAGGATAACCTTTCACTTGCACCACATAACATAGCTTTTAGTTGCACATACAGACAATGGGCGAACTTTTAAATTTTCAACATTTTGGCCTTATATTCTACCATCGGTTACGCCCCTAGAGGCCTCTAAGGTACTTGAAGATAGGAGGGGGAGTCAACCTCCGCTAATTTTTAATTATAGTTTTTTAAAAAGCTATGAAAAAAATTCTTAAGGGGGGGAATATTTTTCTATGGGTACCCTCCCCCAAATAGATTTAAACGTTCCCAGGACATATGGAAAGCTACACAGTTAAGTAGAACCATATCTTTCCAGCGAGATCTTTTTGAGACAGACTTACACAGGTCCTGTTACTTTTATATAAGGATAGATGACCTGGATAACCTCTAGATGACGGGAATACACCATGAGATATTATTTTGGTGCATGATTATACGGTTAAACGCCCATCAAAAATTCAACTCTTTTATTGCACTACCTTTTTGTGAAGCTCCTTCTATCGCATATAACAAATGACGTCATATTAGAATAGTCCATAATTCTAACATGACGTTGTTTACGGACAACTTTTAATTTATTGTCTAAAAATGGAGTTGAATTTAAACTTTTGGCCGAAAAATCCCGATTGACGTCATATTAGATTAATGGATTATTCTAATATGACGTCATTTTTATTGGGACTAGAAAGAGCTTCGCCTTTTGTAAAAGTCCGCCCGTCTTGTAATTGGTCAAAAAAAGGTTGAAATATGTTGTGCTATGAAAAAATAGAATCAAAACATGGGAAAGAAAAAAGGGAAGAGGGAAAAGGGAAAAACAAGAAAAAGTCTTAACAGTGTCGTTTAAATTCACAAGTAGCGAAAACCAGTAAACAATTTATTAAATAAAGTAGTAAGGTTTTTTTTGCCAATTACCGAATCAATTGGATTTAGATAGGCTTTAAGCGTTTTTGGGATGGTTTTAGGCTATTTTATATTAAGCTAAATGGTTGCTAGGGGCACAGCCTCTAGTATAATAAATATTAAATATATTCAAAATCTAAGCAAATACAAGATAGATTTTAAGTAATTCATCTGATTTTTAGAATACTGATTCCTATTACAACAAGGTACAATGTTATAATCGTTGCATCTCTATAATCAAATCCTAAAAATTTAGGTATGTTTTTAAACAGTATCCTGTATTTAATCAGTTTGCAACAAATATACTTACAATTTTGTTTAGGCTAATACAATTATATTCCGCTTGTTCAGTTCTGACTCTCTACAAGTGTTTAGTTATTTACAGAATTTCTGCAGAAGACAGACAAACACATATTACACTTTTAGAGCAGCTACTCTAAAAAGAGTAAACACTATTTATATGCAGTCGGTGTATAAAAAAAAGGATTTGACCCTAAAACGTAATTATATATTACAGAAAAAATAGTCCCAAAAACAAACAAAGAAAATAATATGTGAAGCCTTTTTTGTAAGTTATTCTGACCCCCAAAGTTTTAAAAACACGTTCTCTCATTCATTGGTTTTTTTTAAATATTAGTTCGGTCAAACAAACCCTGCTATAGTTTAAAACCAACCAATCAAATTCAATAAAAGATTTTAAAGTTTTTAGCCAACGAATTAAATAACGTGGTTATAAAACTTTGGGCACTAGTATAATTTACAGTCCAATGTCTCCTCCCTCCCTTGCTTTTATTCCCTTAAGCTAGCTTTATATAAAAGTAACCGCTTTTTCGATATGATTATCCTTTACAGTGTAACTTCCCATAGGTCCTGGGAATGTTTATTTATAAGTATTTTGGAAGAGGGTACCACCACTCTCCTAAGAGATATAGAATGAAACCAAATGCCTCCCCTCCAAAAACAATTTATTTAATTACTTTTTCGGGAATAGTCCCTTTCGGGGCAACGCCCCTTAAGGGGCTTTTGATAGGTTATTTTAGGTTAGGTTATATTTGGTTAGGCAATTGGCCACGCAGGATAAGATCCCCCTGCAGTGGCTAGAAATAGGAGAAAAGCTACTGTGAAAAAAAACGAAGAAACGCCCCCTAAGAAGCGTTGCCAAGAAAGGAACTATACCCACTTTATCTTTTTAAAACTAAAAATTGAGCCCCTAGAGGCTTTCAGAGGTGTATCAGCTACTCTATAATATATTCTCTATTGGTTAAGTACTTAGTAATTTGTTAGACAAGCTAATTTTTTTTAGCAAACTTGTTTTTAAGTCTCAGGGATCTTAAGGGATAGGACAAATGACAAACAATTTTTATAATTTAAGATAAGCAAAGTTCCCCTTAACTAGATTAAAAGTATTGGTTGAAAAGTTTGAACACTTTGTAGAACCAACCAAGTACCCAAAGTTTTTGAGCCAACGAATAGAATAACGTGATTATAAATTACGGTGTGATTTACAGTCCAATGTCCCCAAAGTTTTAAAGTTAAAGAATAACAAAACGAGTTTTGAGGGTCAATATTATTTTCATTCCATTATCCCCTCTCTCCCTGACAGGTCTAGAATCAATATATTTAGGAGAAATAACAACAAGGTATTTTTATAATGTTAAAAAAAATTTCTTTGAAACAGAGTAATAGGCAATAGCTTTTATACAGTTTTTTGAAAGGCAGGTTTTAGACTGTTTAGGGTGGAAGAGGGATAAACTACCTAAGGCATATGAGAAAAAAATTTTAAGTTACAAAAAATTGTTATCAAAAAAGTAAAAAAATAGCATGTTTTAAATGCACAAACAAACTTTCTGATTACGATAATAGAGTTGCTACGCTTTCTACTTTGTACCTAACTGTTACAGGAATCATCATACAAAGTTTTAAATAAATAGAAGAATTCTAACCTGCCTAAATTAACGGAAAAAATCTATCTGTTCAGGACAGACGTAAAGACCGACCCTAAATATAGAAAAGCATTGCTAAATATTTATGACATAAGCATCTGAAATTTCTGATAAAGATTCTCCCTCTGTTACAAATTTTTGTCTACTTTTTGATAACATAACTTCAACAATAGCCAGGGAGTAAGGAGACATCGGGCTGTTTATAACACTAGTCCCCAAAGTTTTGCAATAACGTTTTCTTGTTCGTTGGCTTAACAACTTTGGTGAATTTTATTAATTTTGATCGGTTGGTTCATTAGGTTAAGTGTCCAAACGTTTCAACCATTAATAGTAATCTACATAAGGGGTAATTTTTTGTATCATCATTTGGGATGTTCATCAATTTATTAACCATTGTCTTATCCCTTTATATCCCTGAACAACACAGTACTACATAATTTTCACGTTGAAGACATGTAATCACAGATCAGCCTAATCACATGTAATCCAGGGATCTAAAGGGATAAGACAATGCCCGATAAATTCATGTACATCCCCAATGATGATACACCAAATTCCCTGTAATCTGTAGATTACAATTTGTGGTTAACCTTAGTAAAACTTCAAAATTCAGTAGAAGTCCCCAAAGTTGTTAAGCCTACAAATAAGAAAACGTTATTGTAAACTTTGGGGACTAGTGTAATAAAGAGCCCATTGTCCACTTCTTTCCTGCATGTAATCAATTTAATCACATGGACAGTATATTCTAAATTTATGCATTGTTTTGTGGATTTTTTTTAAAGCGAAGCTTTTCTTCATTTGATGTAATGGATTTATTATTACTTGGATATTACACCAGATTATCATGTACTCAGATAAAGTACCCTATCTCCTCCTCTTCTACTGCATATACAAACTTACCAATAAATTACTAGAGAAATAGCTGGCCCTATGAAGATGTAGAACAAAGTCCATCTGGTTGTTCATTACTATTTCATTAACTAAATAACAGGGAAGCTTAATATTGGTCCACGGTAAGTTTATATCTATTTTCTGGCATTTTTTTCTACTGAAAGTCTATTCTCCAATGGGAACTTTAAAATAGGATTGAAACCTTTCCATTAACAGTATAAAACATTACTTTAAAAGTACAACCCAATTTTGATCTTCAAATGGTTTTAGGCTGTTTTTGGCCCCTACCTCTCCCCTTCCAATGTATGCAAGGGGGACCGTTGCTAATGCTTATATAAAAGTAACAAGATGTTTATCTGTGTGTGTGTGTGTGTGTGTAGCTTAACCATTATGGTTCTCCTTTTCGCTGAAGCCTCGTATAGGTCCTCGGAAGGTTTATAACTGTTGGGGAAAGATACCACCACCCTCCTAAGAGAAATCGCACTCCAAAAGAACCCCCCGCCCCCCGCAACAAAAATAATAGTATTAAATTGTTTAAATCAACAAAGATAGGATACTGAATAAAAATCAATTTGGCGTCGGCAACTGAATTTTAAATGAGCCCGCTGTAAGAAAGAAAGAATTATTTAAAATATTTTATGATAACATAACATGATATTTAATCTGTACAGCTATATAAACATGTTATGTGTTTTTTTTATGGCGAAGCTACTTTATAACTCAAAAGGTACGTTTTTTAAATTGTATATTCATTTTTATATTTAACATATCGCCTTTTATATGTAAACTAGCGACTTCGCCCCTAGCCACTAGGGGCTTCGCCCTATGAGGTAAGGGAAGTCAACCCTCCTATATAGAATTTGATAAAAAAAAAATAGGCACTGCTACAGGCTACCTACTGCTTCAGCCTACCTAAAAATATATATAAAAAAAGGGATGGGGGATTTTTTTTTTGGGGGGGGGTGTACCAGTAGGTATATTCCCTGAAGTGTAGAATCCGATCTTAAGGTCTTAAGGGACGGTCAGACAGACGGACGGACAGACAGACGGATAGACAGACATCGTTCTTGTTTTTATTATAGATAAATCCTTCTATAAAATTTAAAGGATGTTGGTCTGTGTGGTTGTACTTAAGGATCCCGCTAACCGCTAGACCGATATGGATCTACTTTAAAGTGAAGCTTCTCATAGGTTAAGGGAAGGTTTATAACTATTTTGGAAGAGGGCACATCAACCCTCCCAATAGAAAATACCCTTGGGAAAAATTATTTTTGTTTGTCCTTTAAAATCTCAATAACCACTGAACCGATTGAGTTCTCCATTTGATAAAAGCTCCATATAGTTAATATTTTTTTTATACATAAGTCTTAGGATGGTATTAGGCTATTTTTCTTTCCCTCCTCCTCCTCTCACTAAAATACAAAAGTGGGTGAAAGGGGTATTAAGTTTTGTTGCTGTAGTAACAATTTGCGCTGTTATTACAACCTTTTGCGGAGCTGATGAAACATAAAAGATTTGGTGGTAAATGTAATTTTTGCCGGAGCTGATGAAACATAAAATATTTGGTGGTGAATGTATAAATAAGTTAAAAGATTTATCACTTTACAAGATATGGTTATGTACCAAAACTTCAATGTGCATCATAGAAAAGTAGTAAAAAAGGGTAAAACGGACATATAAACTATAACGGCTCAGGGATCTTAAGGGATATGCCAATGGCCTATAAATTGAAGCACATTCCCAATGTTGGTACATAAAATACCCCTTTTGTAGATTACAATTAGTGGTTGAATTATTTAGACACTTAACTCAATGAACCAACCAATCAAAATTCAATGAAAAGTTGTTGAGCTAACGAATAAAATAGCATTTAGTCGACAAAAAACTATCAAACTTTATTTTAAGGGATAAGACAATGGATTATGAATTGTTGTACATCCTCATTAATGATTAACAAAATTAATCCTTCTGTAGATTAAAATTATTGGTTGAAATGTTTAGACCCTACTTGTCTAGAACCAACCAATGAGCCAAAAAATAATATAATATGGTTATAAAACTTTGGGTAACAGTGTAATTTACAGTCCAATTTCCCTTACCATTGAACTTTACAAATTGTTCAAATATATGACTTTATATTTACAAACTTTGGTAATTATAAGGAAATATATGTATGGAAAGAGGAGGGGGGGAGTAGTTGGCCCCTTAAACAAATAATACCAACATAGCTCCCCCCCCCTCTCCCACCAATCAAATAACAAATACCTGTTGAGATAATAATAATTGGTGTACTATCGTATCCCCATAATAACCTTTTTTTCTCAGCTGCTTTTGAAGATAGATATTTTTATTTTTTAAAGAATCTTATAATGCCTAATACAAAAGACGTCTTATAATACAAATGACCAATGATAGGCCAGTATACATTTATATAGACCAATGGTAAAATGTATACTGGCCTTTTATTGGTCTTTTGCATTGTATGACATCATTTTTTATTATAGGCACTATAATCTGCTTCTAAGATTCTCTAATGAGCTTATTTTATGATTATGTGAAATGTAATTTTCTTGGCTGCTATACAAGAAAGATGTCCCATATTTTGCGAAGTTTCCTATGACCAATGATCTTCTTTTTAAGACACTTTGTGTGTCTGCCTGTTGTGATGAAGTGTGGGTTTTCTCAGCTACTATTAATGATAGATGTCTTATTATGAGATAAATATAATTTCTCTGGTGCTATCAAAGATAGATGTCTGAAATTGTTTCAAAAGTTCCTGGAAAAATGACGATTCATCTGATCACCAAGCATCTACTCTTTAACTAACTTTGTCAGTCAGACTGTCAATTAAAAAGTAGATTTTTACAGTGGAAACCAGGGATCTAAGGGGATAAGACAATAAATTTATGTACACAAAGTTACCTCTTCTGTAGATTACAATTAGTGGTTGAAACGTTTGGACACTCAACTTAATGAACCAACCAATCAAAAGTCAACAAAGTTATTAAGCCAAGGAATAAGAGAACGTTATTATAAAACTTTATAAACAGTCTAATGTGAACTCCCTCCCTTTGAACCCTTTGTTTATTCAAAAAAACGACTTTTGATTATTGAAAGATTTAAGATTTGTGTGGAAGGGATAGTGCACCTAATGATTTACTATGATTGAAATTGAATGCCTGTATTAATATATTGTAATACGTAGTATTGAGAAGAATATATTACCAAACTCTCACCCAACATTATAGTTTGGGTACTGGTTTAGTTTATAATCTGAGGGAGGGATGGGGCAACAGGCTGTTTATTACACTAGTCCCTAAAGTTTTATAATAATGCTTTCTTATTTGTTGGCTTAACAACAACTTTGGGGCCTATACTTAATTTTGATTGGTTGGCTTGTTAAGTTGTGTAATCTACAAAAGTGATAATCAAATGTATCATCATTAGTACAGGAATTTATCGACCATTGTCTTATCTCTTAAAATCCCTGTTACAATCTACTGTTTACTAGCAAAATGATACAATTAGGATACACAAAATTATCTCTTCTGTGTTGAAACATCAAACCAACAAATTGGAAAACGTTACTATAAAACCTTGGGTACAAGTGTAATAAACAGCCCAATGTTTCTTCCTTCCTTCTAAAACTTAGACTATAATCTTGAGCAGTACCTAATGTGTATATAACACTGAATTTATAATTCATAATATCTATCTATATAATATCCATCTATCTATGTATTGTATATAATATCTATATTCTATATGCAGCACCTCTCTGGGCCACTACCAGTGGGGTATTTGAAATAACAACTGAGTTTTAATCAAGGGAGGAAGGAGAAATTGGTCTCCAAAGTTAAATAATAATGTTTCTTATTCGTTGGATTAACAACTTTGGAGACTTATATTGAATTCTAATTGTTGGTTAATTCATTGAGGTGACTATCCATACGTTTCAACCACTAACGGTAATCTAGAGAAGGGTTGATTTTGTGTATCATTATTAGGGATGTACATCGATATATCTGCCAATGTCTTATGCCTTTAGATCCTGGGTTTAAATCCCATTTTAGTTTCCTATATATAAAAATAACAGGATCTGTCCGTATGTCTGTCTGTCGTGAAGGATCTCGCCTAACGCTGAACCGAAATGGTTCTTTTTTAATATCAGTTTCCAAACTTTTAATCTACAAATGGGGTAATTTTGTTAACCATTATAGTGGATGTACATTAGGGATCTAATGGGATAAATTGACATACATCCCTTATGATGATATATAATTACCCCTTCTGCAGATTACAATCAGTGGTTGCAACGTTTGGACACTCAACTTAATGAAAATTCAATGAAAGCCTCCAATTTTTTCAAGCCAATTTATAAGAAAACATTATAAAACTTTGGGGTCCAGTGTAATAAACAGCTAAATGTTTCCTCCCTAACTGGATCGATGTAATTCGTAAGTAGTTGCTCTAATTAGAATAGCTGAACAACTACTTAAGTTATTAGAAGTTCACTCATTTACCCAACCAAAGAGAGCGTGTTAATAGAGAGATAGCGTTTAAAGGAGGTGGGTGGGGAGATGTAAATGGAAAACAAAAAGGGGGGGGGGAGATTATTATAATGTATGATGAGGAATGTTTTGATATTTCAATCAACTGGGTCATGCACCAATTCCGCGGGGAGATAGGGATATTAAAGTTGGCTAAATATTTGGTCCTTGATGAAAATTGTATCTTTCTGTTGACATACAATTTTAATGGTTTATGTCCGCTATGTTAAATTAGATAAAAGCAGATTTTGCTGACATAATATCGACATATCATTTTTGTCGACTTGTTGCTTTGCTTATGATCAGGAACAGCCTATTTTCTTACTTTAACTTCAAAAAAAGTCGTGCAAATGAATGGTAATTACTGATAACCTAGGCCTTATACTTTTACTGTGCCTTTTTTCCATGACTAAAGTCAAACACCTTCTCTTTAACTCTCTCCTTCACACTCTCCAGTGGCGTGCGAAGCACTTTGTCTAGGGGGGGGCATTTTGAAGATTTTGTAAAATTTTGCCCCCCCCTAAATCAAAGTGCCCCGGGGGGGCACTTTGCTTTAGGGGGGGGCATTTTGATTATATATACTAATTTTAAATAAGGGCGTTTTAAGGGGTGGGATTATTTGATTATGGGCCTT
>LS055378.1:0-15141 GCA_900241095.1 Acartia tonsa
AATGCGATTTTATTGCAAAAAGGAGGACATAGGATTTTAGTTTTAACAGATTATGATTCTGGACCCAAAATTACATAGGACTGAAGTTTTCCTTTGTTGATTGCTGAAAGTTAAAGTTTCTTGCTCTAGAATTCCTATGTGCCTATGCTCCATTTAATGTGGCGAAATACGATTCAAACGCTCAGTTTCATTTTAAGAAAATAGTATTTACTTACAGACCTAAAACATAGAGAAGCTTTGCTATAATCGTGGTGTAACTTAAAAACAGGGTAATAGTAATTCTTATTATAGTTGAGAAACCAACATTATTTCATCCGGAGTTCTACGGAAGATTGCCTGGGGGTGGTGGTCTTTATTAAGGGGGGGGGGGGCGTATTCGGGTTACCCCCTTTAACCACAAAAATGCTCGCACCCTCCGCCCCTTTAGAATATTGATGTGTGTGTGTGGTGTACGTATATATGTACGTATAGTGGTTGTGTTATATTATGTACGTAAGATGAGAAAACGCGTGCGTATACTCACAATATGTTAGTTATGTAGTGCACCTCATCCCTATGTGATATCAATATGTTATACCTATATACTTATTAATTTTGTTGTAAAGTATTGGGCTTAATATTAAGTTAAAGGATATTTAAAGGGTTCTTAGATAATATTTGCCTTTAAATATAATATACATGCTTGTAAAAAACATTCAAAAGTTGACCTCACAGGAAACTTTTTTTAATGCAACTTTTATTTGATTTTTTAAAATTACAAAGTTTTTTTTAGTGAAAAAAGGGTATGATAGGTAATTATGTGACAATTTTAGGCCAGCCAAAAACATAAAAAAAAATTATCATAGAAGTTGGGGGTTACGTCGTATGTTCACAGTAGCTTTAGATATTTTTTTGGGGTTAGGTTAGGTAAATGTTAACGATTGTCCCGCAGGGTTAAGAAATTGGCCCCGCAGGGGATAGAAATAGGAAAAAAGCTACTGTTGAAATACCACAAAACCCACTACTTCGTTTTCTTTCCACATTATAGTCTTATTCTGAGTCAAAAGAATTTTTTTTTTTAATTTTGAAATGTTAAAAATATTTTTTTTTATTGGTTAAATCAAATAATTCTACGTTAAAAATTGCAGTTATTAACAATTTAACACCGTCTAAAAATAATAACATACAATTTACTCTATTTTGTTCTGGATCTCATGATATGTCATTATTTTCAAATTAAACCAAAGTATTTTCCGTATGTCGTTGCGCAACCAGACGTTGAAAAACTTTAAATATTTAGATTTTATTTTCCATATAAACAAATAAGGTTTTAGCTTAATCATGCGATTAAATATTACGAAATAGATATACGTTGACATTCTCCAATTCATGCATAATCCATACATTTAAGATTTTGAGGGTCAGTTCTTAAATAAGGAACAATAACATTTTAGGAGTGAATAAAAAGTTTATCATGTTAGCAAGTTTTGGTTAGCGTCCGGCCCCGTAGGATTAGGGATACAGAATACACGAGCAGATAAAAAACTATGCCATGACTCAAATTGTAAAATTAAATAGTCTAAAACCAACCCGATTGTCGGACCTGTCTAGATGCGAACTTCATTTAATGGACAACTTAGCGAGTAAATTACTTTTTATGTATTTTCATGTATACTATTTTAAAAAAAGAATATAATATACATTGATACAATCTAAAATAATATATCCAAAACTTTAGTTCACTCATTTTTTGTGTAGGTACTTTATGGCATTGGTAATTTTTATTTGAATAATATGAAAAAGTTCTCATAAAATCAACAAAATTTAACTTTTTTTCAATGTTTTCAATGGAGAAAGTTATTTTACAATATTTGGGCCTGTGCGATGTTAAAAGTGCATGTAAACAAGAACAAACATCATACACAGTCATGCACTTTGTTAGCGCAGCTAACTTAAACTTGATTTTTTTGCAATTTTATTTTACTAGCTTTAGACATTTTATGACCAATAACAGGACAGAAGTTTCTTTTATGAAATGAATTTTTGAGATGTGTCTAATAATTTTGATGGTTTGGGAAATACCATTTGTGTTCTTTTTTCTTTTAATTAAATACAGATGTTGTAGGATTTACTTGTAATTTATGGTTTTAATAAGTTATCCTAAATTGAAATGATTTTTTCATTAGATATAAAAAACATTTGATAAAAGAAAATCTCACGTTTTAAAAAATATACAAATACATTTATATTTGTCAAAGAAAGCCTTCTGCAATAAGATACATATTGTAATAATTGTAGCTTTGAAAATTGTAAAAAGACACTTTTATCCTTCCAGCCAGATCCTTCAACACACTGCATACAAGAATTTGGGAAAATCCAAGGGAGGGAGGGGACATTGGGCTGTTTATTACACAAGTCCCCAAAGTCATATAATAATGTTTTCTTATTTGTTGGCTTAACAACCTTGGGGACTTTATTGAATTTTAATTGGTTGGTTAATTTAATTGAGTGTCCAAACGTTTCAACCCCTTATTATAATCTAGAGATGGGGTGATTGGGGATATACAATATACATCAATTTATCGGCCATTGTCTTAAGACGTCTTATCATCACTCTAGATACCTAGAAAATCCCTTGAATTGAATGTTGGTCTTCAATGTTCACCTTCTTTGATAATTTATTTAGTTAAAATAAAAGTATGGGGGGTGAATCTTTTGCTTTGTAAGTCCCGAAGTTAATAGATCCCAAGATAGAAATAACACTAATTTTAGAAAGAGAAAAATTATAAATAATGGATTGTGGGTGAGGGGTAGGGGGGCTTAGTATTGCTTATTGGAGTTCATACAGGTGATTCTGCCGAATATTTTAAGTTTTAAAATTTTAGGAATTTACATTGTAATACCTAAATGTATACAAGAATTTTTATTCTTCAACAAAATTCTAGGGTGCAATTGTTAGACATAAAAATTTTAGAATTCAAAAATTACCAATTTGAAATTGAATTATACACAAACAATTTAATATATTAGTTTTTAGTTTCTTTGTTGAAAAAAATGCCACAATTAGCTACTGGCTATTTCAAGCAACTAAAAAACAATACGATATTCATTCAATTTTATGTAATTTTAATGTATTGTTTTAGTTTAAATAGAGACTGTATCAAGCATGAATAAAGGATAAATTGTTTTTTTAATTCCACGATATAATTTGCGAAAAAATTACTTATTTTGACACTTGTTTTTATGAAATTGCTACTCATCTAAATTTCACGACAACGTCATGAGTTGAAAATTCGAATGTAGGACATCATTTGAAACTAATTTTTCAACTAACTTTTCATATTGTACACCAGCGTTTAACATAATTATTAAAAGTAATATATTTAAATTTTCTTTTAAAACTTAGAAATTGATTGTAAGCTTTATGAGTAAAGAAGATTTTTGTTGTAATTTTAGATGATGATAGTCCTACCTATTTATATTTTTTATAATTGAGTTGAGTAAAAAATATGCAATTACGATGTCAATATAACATAGTACAATATTAACAATGTCGATTATATCCAAACCATACCAAAGCTTTTTTGGGTACAAAGAAGATAAATACGACATAATTGTTTTTTTTTCTTCATAAAACAAGCATTTGCTAAGCTGTGGATAATTGTAAACCTTTGTGATTTAATCTAGCGTGTTTTGTACTGCGATTCTTTTAAAAATGAGGATACACTATTACACACGGCAGCTAAAGTTAAAAGGTTTGGAAGATTCAGATAAAATATGCAACAAGAGGCCAACATTTTAGAATTGTTGAGTAGCTTCGCAAATAATAATAACCTGAGAGTCTAGCTGAGATTAATGATTACTTTTCAAATTGTAATAATTAGTCTTATTAACAGAACAATTTATTTCAAACATTCCATATACTTTGCTATAGACATGTACACAAAAAGTATAATATATTGTTACTGTGCAATAAAGGTTTAGTCTAAATTTGTAAGCTTAGCTTAATCATTAGCAATGCAATTTGGAACTAATTTGTGGATTTTCCCCTTAAATTCTAAAATTTATGAGGTTTAAATATAGTTAAAATCTTATGTTTGATGTGAAGTTATTAATTTTGTTATTAATAAGACAATAAGTTTACATATTGAAAAGGAAAAATACTGATAAAGAAATAAAAATAAAGACATTAGAGACCAAAAATGATATATGGACTTCTTTATAACTAAGGAATTCTAAGACTATTTTATATCCAAATAAAAAAGTTATGTACTTTGACCACCAAGTACTAAAGACGGCATATTATTTAATCAAATTGCAACTGAGCAATATGTATGCATAGTTGGAATTTTGATACAGTAAAGACTTGATTTGTCAAATGGGAATAAGCATTTAAAAATTTAGGAATTAAGTTTAGTTTTATAAAGTTCCTCAACGCACGCAGAAAAAAAGAAAAAAAACTGCTAATAACTGCTGAAGCTGTTAAGTTATTTTATTTTGTACTGGGAAACATTGTTCATATAGGTGGATATTATTCAATTATGATAACTGTATTAATGGCCAGATTTAAATTGCAAATAGTGGTGTGGTGCATAATTCAATTATACCAAATGTGAATTTTAGATGATTTATTAATCTTTGTCAAGTAAGGATGTTAAAATCTAGACTGATTTTCTATACGACCCTACATTTAAGACCTTTTCTCATATCAAAAGAACAGATCAAATAAGATTTATTTCAACTGAATCAATTTGATACAGACTTTTAAAATTGTTATTTTAAAATTAAGACTTAATCAATTTTGCTATAGTTATGAGCAATATTGACCGAAAAATACACAAAGAAAAACAAAAATCTGGATCAGTGCAGTAATAAATCCAAGCAATCATTAAAACTAGTAGTGCACAATGACTTAAAATTCACCATATAAGATATATACACAAATAGATTGATTTGATTTATGTTTTTTTAGTGAAAAGGTAGGGTTAAAGATAGGGCTACCTAGAAATTTTAGGGGAAAAAAGTGATTATCTTAACACCCCTATGTGAAGGGTGCTAGGAAATTGAATTGCATGATACGTGGCATCATGCGCACACACACAGTCAACACACTTCATCATATGGAAAGAAAAATGTAAAAATTAATGTTTAAATTGATAGCTGACATGCAACTACTAACATTTACATTAGCTGTTTAACAAGCTGCAAAGAGAATAAAACAAATATAACTTTCTGAATAGGGTTTGCTATTAACAAATTAATAACTTTGTTATAAAATCATTTTGGAATAAATTGCAAATAGTGGAGGGGTGGCAGTTTTTCGTTTTTGTTTATTAATTTAGGTCAGGTTAGGTTAGGTTTTTTTTATATTGGGTTAGGGTACCACAGGGTTTAGTAATAGTGGAAAAAACTACCATCTCCTTATTTTCAGTTTATTTAAAAATTTAATTTAAGCGGGTTTAGTGCTCGATAGATCGAGCAATATTTGCCAAACAAGTTGGGGCCATAGGGGAGATATCTTATGATTGGGTAACCTTTTCTCCTGGGAATATATGTGAATTGAACGTTAATCCTCACAAAAGCACAATAGCGTAAAACCTTTCCTAGAACCAATATGAATCTCACCAATAGCTCTAGGTGTTTTAATACCATAACTCATTAAAAAGAAACACAGTGACATATTTCTACTTTAGCTTATACTGCACCCTAGCATCTAGGGATATTCTACATTAATAAAAATTTTAACTTTCCTGAAATTGAGAACCTAAATAGTCAAGGATCTAAAGGGATAAGACAATGGCCGATGAATTGATGTACATCCCCCATTAATGGTACACAAAATTACCCCTTCTTAAGATTACAAATAGTGGTTGAAACGTTTGGACACTAACTGAATGAACCAGTCAATTAATATTCTATAAAATTCCCAAAATTTGTTAGGGCAACGAATAAGAAAACTATGGGGACTAGTGTAATAAACAGCCAAATGTCTCCTCCCTCCCTGATAAATAGTTTAGTGGTTATTAAGATCTTAACGAACAGACAATAAATCTAACTATTTTATTCTACGTATGATAAGCTAAGAACATAAATGCAGCCTGCTCCTTATTTATTCCTTCCAGTCATTTTCAAATACAATTAAATCTCAATTTGAATACCCTACACTTTTCAACCTAGCTCTCTGTGTATAGCTCCGTATTCGCATTTAAAATGTGTTTGATTGTAACACGCTACTACATAAAAATGTTTCAAGGCTGAAATTGCAATGAAAAGGCTTCCTTTAACCATATTCATAATGTTCTCATTTTGTTATTGCTTTCATTCATGAACATATGTTCGGTTTAGTTAGAGATGTTAACTATATACACATTAACATATTGCTTTTAAGCATACTTTTTAAAAGAAGCGAAGCATTTTCTTTAATTAAATTTGGGATAGCTCCGTCAGTCTGGAACGGTTAGCTCTTTTCGTTAATTTAGACATGTTAGAATTGTCCTATCGATTTCAAACTTTGTATGTTGATTCCTGTAATAGTTAGGAATGATCTAGGAAGCGTAGCAACTTTATAATCGTTACCAGAAAGTCCTTACGTCCATTAAAAACATGTTGGTTTTTTAACCTTCTTAACACAAATTTTTTGAAGCAGTTTTGCAATTTTATTTACAATTTTGTTAAGAAATATACATTTATATTCTGCGTATTCAGTTCTGACACTCTACAAGGGATAAAATATTCGTTTGTCCTACCGTTTTATAGCTTAGGTTTTATGGATGTTGTCATCCTTTTTCTTTGAAAGAACATGGTAATTTTTAGATTTACTTCTCTGTGTAACATTATTGTGCTAATGAGTAGAATACTTAGCAAGAAGGTTGTAAATCATGTAATCCTTATAATAAAGTAACAGGATATCTGTCTGTGTGTTTGTGTATGTTTGTACTGAAGGATCTTGTTAACCGCTGACCCGTCGGGTTCTCTTTAACAGGGTAGCTTCTCATTGGTACCGAGAAGGTTTATAACTATTTCTGGGGAGGGTACCACCACCCTCCCAAGAGGTACCACAAAAAATCGAGAGAAAAAAAATTTTACGTAGAGACTTGAACGCATATTTACATATTTGAAATAAAAAAAAATAAAAAAACATTTAAAGTGCCACTAGAGGCCTCAAGAGGCGTAGCCGCTAGTTAACTATAAAGAAGGGTTTATCATTTTTTTATCATAAATTAAAGTTTGTTGTCCTTCCTATTTAAATACATACATAAATAATTGAGTGTCGCTTGTGAACCTTAGCAGAATAAATTGATTGATCAGTGAGCATAAACTATAATTGATTTAAAGTATCATGATTCTCTTTCACACTCTCTCTTAAACCAATCAGGACATTTTGACATAACACTAAAAACATGCTAGACTTTATCCTTAAAATATAATTTTTACATGTCTTTTTAAGTTATTTGAATTGAAAAAATTCTAATTAATAAACTTTATTTTCAAAAAAAAATAGGTATGTTTCTCTGAAATTTGAAATTTTACATGAAAATTTTAAATTTTAAAAGAAAAATTGCATATGTTAAGTTAATAAAAAGTTAAGATAAATTCGAATTTTTTTTCAATATATTCAGAGGGATGTGCTTTATCTCAGTCAATTTTCTATGTTTTTATCTATTGGCAATATCTTGATTCTATAAAGTAACAGTGTGCTTCACAGATATGAATACTTTACACACATTGCTTATAATAGCTATTATTAGTAGCAAAGCTACTTTATAAATTTAAATGTCCCTCAGTCAGCTAGGTTTTAAACTATTCCTAGATATATTGATATCTAACCTGATGTTTAACCCTAAACTGATTATATTTTTAAGTTTGGTTTATAGGGGTGAGTCCTGATTTTTGTAATATAAAAACTCCAAATAACCAGCTTAAAATAGTCAGATATTTACAAAATATTGGTCAATGCTAAAACAGCAGCTTGAACAAAATTCAGATCAGTTTCATAGTTCAGTATATTTTATAAAAAAAACCTCTTTTTTTACAATGAAGTATTTATATGTTTGTTTTACGAATAGTATGTCGTATTACTTATTATTTTTTGTCGTCGACTTCAACTAATATTTTTAAAACTGGTCGCACCTTATTTTTAGTAGCGAAGCTACTCTAGAATTCACTTTGTCCGTCAGTCCGTCCGTAACGCTATGGGGGAAACGTGATTTTCTCGGCTGCTATTCTAGATAGACTTTTGAAATTTTTAGTGAAGATTCCCATTACATATGCCCATCTAATCTATACATTGTTTTGTCCATCTGTCTATTATTTGGGGTGTTAGATCGATTCCCAGATTTTCAAGTTTTCCTGATTTTCTCAACTTCTTTTCAAGATATAGGGCTAAAATTTTCAGGGATTAATTAATTCTACATTCTACTTATTATAGCTAAGTTTTATTGAGATTTGTCTATTAATTAGGGTGCTAGATAGTAAATTTTTCCCTGCTATCCCTTAATAATTTTTGAGCTTCGCTACTTATGGATGTTGTCATCCTTGTTGGTATATTATTATTATTATTATTCATGAGGTACAAGATCAGGTCGTGATAGCATTGATTAAGGTTTTGGCATAATTTTTATCTAAAATTATTTCTGTGCACTCATTCTCATCTACACTTGGCAATACATCAAAACATGTCAGATGACAGATAATTGGGACAATAAAAAGACTCGAATCAGTCACAAAGGGTTAAAAAGTTTTTTCCTCATCTTTGATATGAGGTAGTGATGTTTTAAAATTACTAATCTGATAGGGTTGTTATTTTAGCAAAGCTTCTAGTGATTCTAGAGTTGTTTTAGGGTTTCGTTTCTTAAGTCCCTAGAGGCTTAAAGCAAACCATCTAGTATAGAAATGTTATTTATAATGATGTACCTAATGCCATTTTATTTAATGAAACACGAATCAAAATTTTTAAAGTAGCACTCCGAGCAGCCCAGCTCTCTAATCTCTTTAAAGATTGTTATTTTATGAGATCTAAAGAGATGCTTCATGTTGAATACAATTGGTTTAGGATATGAGGAATCATAAAAGTGAACTATTTCAACACACGATTTCCTTCTTTAATTCTGTTGTGGTCTTTGTGGGGTGAGGGGGGGGGGTGAGAGGGCATTAAGGATAGTTTTCAAAAGGAGATAATGGATTTTATGGTTAACAACAAGAAAAATAATTTATTGGTATGCATCTAAATAGATACTTTTAAGCCTAATTCTCTTTTTAAAACTTCGAGGATTTAATACCATTTAAAAAACTTTCATGTTACAAAAGACTGTTTTTTTCAATGGAAAGAGAGTAAATTTGCCAATGATCTTTCCATACCTATGTATTTTACTTTGTAACGCAAAGAAATGTTAGTGTCTGCTGCGCCAATTGCTTAAAGGGCAACCTTATAAATAGCCATAGGGCTGCAAATATAGATTTAGGTAATACAAACGGACACTTATAGATACAAATTCTTTAGAAAAAAGGATTAGCATAATAATTTTTCTCGTATTCATTCGAATCCGGTGGATAAGAACTGGTTCTCATCTATACGAAAAAACTATGTCTCGCATCGTATTTTATCCAGCTTTCTACGAATATAAAAATGTACAATTATAAGATTAAAACCAGTTCTTTTAGCCCGTGCCTCCGGCACCTCGGGGCTAGAAAAACTGGTTTTAATATTATAATTGTACATTCTATATCCGCGGAAAGCTGTTTATAATACGATGCGAGAAATAGCTATTATATTTTCAATGATAAAATAAGGCTTAAGATTAATTGTTAAAAATTAATTATGATGAATAAACTTAAAATGTATAAAATTAGTGGTTTTCCTCCCTCTCTACCCGAGGCAAGAATCTACCACATCACCCTCGGGGAAAATATTAAAAATGACAAAATTCATACGGACAGAATTATGATGGTTATTCTCGCCACCAAAGATGGCAGACAGATTTTATAATATCAAGGAAGTTGAAAAGATTACTGTGAATTTGTTCGGCTATTCTTATAATTTACCTAGGTAAATTTTTGGGTTGTTTTAAATAGGTAGAAAATTTACAAAACTGAAAAAATCCTATAAATTAAGGAATAATGATTAATACTTCTACTAGAACAATACATATATTATGTCGATTGACAAGAAAATATTTAGAAAAATACTTACTAGTACGAAGCTTCTCTATAATTTACATTGTTCGTTCGTCATTCATTCAGTAACTCAGTCATTCTGAGGTTTTATCAGGTTTTTTTTGCATATTCTCTCTCTTTCTTTTTATTACAACTAAACATATGCTCTATGACTCTCATTATCCTTTTGTCTATCCATATTTTTTAAGACTAGCAACCAATGGGTTTTATCAACCTTGTTGTTAATTAGTTCTCCGTTTTTCAAGGCTTAGAAGTAACAGATTTATAGAGAAGACCAAGAACACTAAAATCCACTTAATTTTCACACTGATAAATGTGGGCGGAGCTATAATGGAAAGAGATGAGGGGGGGGGGGTGAAGGAGGAGCCTGTGACCTTGCGACAATGTCCAGCGTAGTAAACACTGTGACCGCGAATTCTTGTCACGGACTATTTAGTGAACCGTATTAATGTTTGAGTGAACAAGCATGGTTCAGTGATTAACATTTTTTATATGTTTTAAATCTTTTTGTAGCGTGGCTGCATTATTTTATCAATCAAATGTATGTTTTTTGTTTAATTCTTTAATAAGTTTCCAAATAAATGAATATAAAAATATTGATATTGCTGTTTAAGAGCTCTTACAGAACACTCGGCCGCATATTTTGCTCATGTAGAATTTATAGAAAGAAAAATTAAACTTTTTATTTCTACTTTTTTTATACTTAAGAAAGGATAAATAACATAAAATATGTACAAATAGAAAGTTTACTTTTCATATGAAAAAATGTAAAAAAATATCTTTTAAGTTCTGGTTTTGCATAAAGGATTACTAGTGCGTAAAGGTTCACAGTAATTTTGAATAGTTCCAGGGTTAATTGCTGAGCAGTTTTCCAGTAAAATGTTATCTTTATCATGGATAGGGACGTGTATTCTGGTAAATATAGATTTATCGTTGACAGAAAAATTATTTATTTAATTGTTCAATCCTATATTACAAAGAAGTTAGGTTTTTTTTAAAATTGAAATTGCTAGTAAGAATGGGTTGTACTTTTCTTCTGAGCCTTAACAAAGTCTTAGGGTGGTATTAGACTATTTTTTTTACATCGCTCTTGAGGCTAGCAGTGAATCAAATAGTTTCCATTTTATGTTATCAGATTTATGTATACAAAATACGCATATTTCTTGCTATTTGAATTTCTTATAAATATTTGATTGAGGTGATAGATAGATAGGTTATCTAGAAAATGGTTTAAATTAATCACATAAATACTGAAATTAATACATGTCGAATTTATGGCGACTAGTGGTCTTTGGTTATTCCTTTACTGCTTAATTTGTATTATCATAATTTTATTTCACTACCAAGATCACCAAAATTTGGCTTAATACATGAAGTTAAAAACCCTTCTAAGCTTACCCCTCATATAAACCACTTTTTTTTAAAATGCAAAAAACTAAAAAAAATTTTATTTTATTTTATTCGCTTTTATCGTATTTTCTTTCCTTTGCTTGGTACTTAACTTATTAAGATTATATTTCACTGTTCCTAATCTTGATATACTTTATGCCTTTTCCCTTAGACAGTAAATTTTGCATATACAATCCCCCCCACCCCCCTTCCTTATTACTCCCCCATCCCAACTCCATGACTTGACCTCTTTTGTGCATATACCAATTATTAGCAGTTGTGCACTTTATACGAAATTCAATTTTCACATTTTTATTTAAGTAACAAGGCCCTTTAATTCAAACTTTCTCATATTTAATCATTTTAATATAATCAAAATAGATTTTTAAACAGATGTAACAGGGATACATTTTCAAGGAACAACAAATCTTTAAATATTTGGATAGATTTTGTGATACTGTTAATTTGTACTACTTTCAATTTAGATATCTCAATTTATTAAATTCTGTAGATTCAATTTTCGAATTAACAAAAGTAAGAATAAACATAAAGATTACCTAAAAGTAAAAATAAACATGTTCTGTTACTAAGTTCAGAAGTAAAATATTTCCTCTGATGTATATTTTTTTTGCAAAATAAAGATTGTTTTTTAATGATAAAATGCCCTGGTAGGCACATGAAATAAAACAATTAATCATGGAGCCTAATCAACCTATATTTTCTACTTTCCACGGTATGGCATACATTGAAATCAAATTTCTTGCGGCAATACATTTATATATATTTCTACGTTTAATTTGGTTTTTTAAATCATAGAAAGTTTCTATATTTATTTTTTATATTATATGAATCTTATAAAATCTCTAAAAAACTTTATAAACTTTTTTTAAAAGCGAATCTTTTTTATATTTGTGATAGATTTGTCGGCAAAAATGTCCTTAAACAGGGTTTAAGCCATTTTGCAACAAATTCACATACAATTTTGTTTGATAACATTGAACAAGTTTTGATGTTTGTTCGTCCTGCCGTTCCAGAATTCCGCTTTTATAGATGTTGTCATCCTTGTTTTTTACAGATGCCATACCAACACGTTTAAAAATCCCTCAAACTTTTTTTTGCTTCCTTTTGCTAATTTTAAAATGGCTGAAAGGCTGTCGTAAAATACTCAAAAGCCCTTTTTGTTTGTTCGTCGTTTCAACAGAAGAAGGGAGCATATGGCATCTGTTTTGAAGATGAGAAATATAATATGCCTGTGTTGTACAGTTTATGTTTGTCTGTTTAATTCTTCTATAGCACTTTCATTTTTATCAGGGAGCATCTTCCGCATTTTTTGGGTGGTTCTAAAATTATGTACTTGTGATTACATTTGCTTCATTTTAGACTTAGTTAACAAACTGCAAATCAGAAAAAAGTGATAGCCAACAAGCGAAATAAATCTAAAATAATATTTGGGGGGCAGATATAAAGGTCGTCAATTTAACTTAGTATTGTCCCCCGACGACAGCTGAAAATCACGTGTAGGTTTCGTTTTTACGGATTAATTTCGTTGTTGGTATAAAATGGTTGTAATAGAATGTAGGGAATTGAATTTTGTCAAACCAGTTAATTTTTAGATGTATTAATAAGATTTCTTAATGAGATGTTTGCTTAAATATTTTCTTTTCTTATCCGTTTAAAATTGTTTTAGTATTTCGTCTTACCTTCCCTCTAAATTCTTGTGCTTTATCGTCATAATGAAAAATTAGAACTCATGAGCTTTTAAAAGCCCATTATTATTTTCTCTTTCACTTATGACATATTTTTAGCGACAAAAATTAAAAAGAAGCTTTTAGGCTCCTTATTAATTCACTATAAGTAGCGCAGCTACTATTAATCAAGGGTGCTTGCACACTTTAATATGTTTAAGCAAGTAAAAAAATGCAATGCTCATCAAAACATTAGAATAATTTTGAACAGAGTTCTCTATAAATTTTACAAACTATCTACTGTAATACCTGTTGCTAGCTAGTGGTGGTCGTAATTGTTCTTGTTTTCAAATCATTCAGATATTTGGGATATTGCTAAAAGTTATTAAAATATGAACACAAATTATGAAATAGTTTATCAAATTAAATGTCTAAAATAAATTTTATTTTATGGGGCTTCTAATGTTAAGATTGATGCACGAATATTCCAAAAAAAGTTTTAAACAGAAATAAAGAGACAAATATACCTGCAATAAATACTTAATTAGTCATCCTTGCTTTTCATTATTGTTACTTAGCTTAGCTACATTATCATCATGGTCAGCCTGAATACGTTAAGGAAACTAACAATATTGACGAAATTTTAAGAAATAATAAGCATAACTTTAGAGCAATTTACATACCACTGAATTATTTACACGAATTGTAAATTGACTAAAGTAGGGTAGTCGTAATGAAGATCCATCTTGTAAAAAATTATTTACCAAAAATATTTCTATACCTGCTCAGCTTAAACCAACAACAAAATTAATTTCAATAAATCACGAAACCTATTCGTGATTTTCAGCTGTCGTTGGTTGGGCAACACATATTAATCATTGACGACCTTTTTATCTGCCCCAAAAATATTATTTTTAGATTTATTTCGCTTGTTGGCTTTACCTTCTTACTGATATCTACTGTACATATACTTTTTGCTCCCTGTCTGTCCTAATTTAAAGAGTTCTTACCTTTTCCCCAATTCTTGTATCATAAGTGATTAGCAATTTCTACAGTCATGCCAAAATGCCTCAAATCATATCTTAGTGTTTGATAGATGATCCATATTAAAATGGATGGAAGCCTATAAACCCAGGGAGGGAGGGGACATTGGACATTATACTAGCCCACAAAGTTTCATGATTTTCTTATTTGTTGACATAACAACTTTGGGGACTTTAATTGAATTTTGATTGGTTGGTTCATTAAGTTATCTAAACGTTTCAACCAATTATAATCTACAGAAGGGATAGTTTTGTGTATCATCATTGGGGATGCGCGTTTATTTATCAGCTATTGTCTTATCCCTTTAGATCCCTGCTATAAACTAAGCACCAGATAGTAGGAAGGTAGTGATCATCATAATATTATATTCTCATCTTTCTTTCATTTCAACTAACCAATAAATAGGATGTAGGTATGAATATATGACCTCTAACATTTTTTATTAGCTTTATCTTTTCTCAGCTCTATAGGTTTCCTTTCCATTAACTAATTTTAAAAACTTAAGGACAATTTGCAATTATAATCGAAATTAATTGCCAAAAATTTATTTTACATTTATTGGGTAGGCAGCCATCAAGTAAAATTAAAAAGATTTTTTTAACACATTTAATAAAAACTGACAATATGCCTAAATCTTTACAATTTAATTTTTTATAAATAATCCTCAACAGGGGCGTCCAAGCTTTTTTATTTTGGGGGGGTAAATTTTAAATGGGGGGGGGAGTAAAATGAAAAAATTTTTGGAGGTGCTGTAGGCACCCCCAAATTCGTTTGGGAGGGGTAATCTTCCCTTTGGGGGCCGCGGCGGGGGGGGGGGGGGGGGGGCGGGGGGGGTGGGGGGGGGGGGGGGGGGGGGGGGGGTGTGTGGTGG
>LS055379.1:0-16429 GCA_900241095.1 Acartia tonsa
GGGAAAAACTATGAAATTTTGGATAAAAAAGTAATTTTCAAAAAAATCCACAAAAATGATCAGCTGTGATTTAACGAAAGTCATGTACTGAACCGTCATTGTCTCCCGGTCATGACTACATAGGTCTTTATAATATATACATCTTTTCAGAGATAATCCGCTATCCTGCCTCTCATTTCATCAACATATTCAAGGACAAAAAGAAAAACTTGGACGAAGACATAGTAAGTTTTTATGGACTTGGTTCGTTTTTCTGTCGGTCATGCTACAAAAATATTTATCAGGGAGGGATCAGGGGACATTATTATACTAGCTCCCAAAGTTTTATAATAACGTTTCTTATTTGTTGGCTTTATAACTTTGGGGACTTTAATTTTACTTTGGTTGGTTCATTATGTTGAGTGTCCAAACGTTACAACCACTAATAATAATCTGTAAAAGTGTTATTTTAATCACCATTTTATCGGCTATTGTCTTATCCCTTAAGATCCCTGAATCTTTTCAGTTACCAGAAGTAACAAATTAGATTTGTAATGTTAATGGTTTTTATATTTTCAACTTTCTTTGGAGTGCATCAAGGATGTCTGCTTGGACCCACGATTTTGTGTACTAATTTTAATTTTTTTGAGGTGTTTTTAGAGGGCAACGTTGCTGTATATTAATTTTAATCTTTTTTAGCCTGGAATTAATTTGAGATTTTTAAGGTTTGTATGATTTTACACAAAAGGACAATAGGTAGTCTTTTTTGTTTTAAAAAGACACCTGTTTTCATAAAAACCAATCTTTTTTAGTTGCCAGAAGTGACAGATGAGATTTGTAATGTTGATGGTGAAACTAATCCATAAAAACCAATCTTTTTTAGTTGCCAGAAGTGACAGATGAGATTTGTAATGTTGATGGTGAAACTAATCCAAGATTTCAGCAAACAGGTGACATGAACTAAAAATTAACCCGGGGAGGGAGGGGACTATGGACTGTATGTTATTAAGGTACCCTAATTTTCATTAATGTGCCATATATTAGCTGAATTGAATTTTTTTGGTGCTTTTAAAAATATTGATTGGTTGGTTTTAAATAGGAGTGTCTAATCTTTTTGATTAGGTAATAATTTTAATTTACAGAAAAGTTTATCATTATGTATGAACATTAATTTATCAGCCATTGTCTTATCAGGGGTGTATATTCTGCATGAGATCCACTGCTAAAGGGGGGAAATATGAAATATGTGGGAGGGGTGAAAAAAAAGTGCACTAAAAACAAAAGTCCGTCTGTCTGTCTGTCTGTCAGACATGGAAAGGGGGAAACATGGTTTTCTCCCCATGCCCAGATGGACCTACTCCAATATCTTTTTAAAGAGAGAGAAAGTTTGGCTTGGACTTCCCCCCCTCTCTGTTGCCAAAAAAAGATGTCTCCTTGTTTTCTTCTTGCGAAGGCCCATGCCATGAGACTTGTCTTTCTGTCCTCCTGGTCTTCTTTGACAACCCTGAGGGGGCGTTCCCACTTGCACCACTAGGAGGCAGTACCATTCTTGATCATGTTTTCCTTGCCCTCTCCATCCTTATCCTCAATAATAATCACCTCAATGGGTTCATCTTTAATTTCTGGTCCGTAGCTGATTTCCCCCTTTATATCTAGGTAAATGAGGTGAGAGGGCGACTCATCCAGTAATTTTTTTGTAAATTCATCTTGAACCATCAAGCCAGATATTTTTAAAAATCTGACACTGAATTGCGCTGCAATGGTTTGAGGTCAAGTTAAAATTTTATCTATGGTGGCTACTCTGACAAGGGTCTTACTCTCCAGCCCAAATGATTGCATGTGCTCGCAGTTCTGAGTTCTTATTGGTATTTCCATTTTTCTTGAGGATATTGTCTCCTTGTTTTCTTCTTGTGAAGGTCCCATGGGACTTGTTAGTTGTCTTTCTAGCCTCCTGGTCTTCTTCCCCCCCTGTTCTTATAAAAGACGTCTCCTTGTTTTCTTCTCGCAAAGGTCCCATGGGACTTGTCAGTTATCTTTCTAGCCTCCTGGTCTCCTTTGCCACCCGAGGGGGTGTTCTTACTTGCGCCACTGGGAGGCGGTACCATTCTTGATCATGTTTTCCTTACCCTCTTCATCCTCATCCTCAATAGTAATCACCTCAATGGGTTTATCTTTAATTTCTGGTCAGTAGCTGATTTCCCCCTTTATATCTAGGTAAATGAGGTGAGAGGGCGACTCGTTCAGTAATTTTTTTGTAAATTCATCTTGAACCATCAAGCCAGATTTTTTACAAATCGGACACTGAATCATGCTGCAGTGGTTCAAGGTCAAGTTGAAAATTTTATCTATGATGGCTACTCTGACAAGGGTCTCACTCTCCAGCCCAAATGATTGCACGTGCTTGCAGTTCTGAGTACTTATTGGTATTTCCATTTTTCTTGAGGATATCGTCTTCTTGTTTTCTTCTCGTGAAGGTCTCATGGGCCTTGATAGTTGTCTTTCTAGCCTCCTGGTCTTCTTTGCCACCTGTGGGGGCGTTCCGCTTGTGCCACTGGGAGGCGGTACCATTCTTGATCTTCTTCTTCTAGGGCGTTTGCATTTGCACTAACAGTGTCTGGCCTACATGTTTTTAAGGAGAGAGAGAGAACTCAGCTGCTGATCTCCCCCTCCATTACCAAAAACAGACGGCTGCAGGTTCCAGGTTGCCCTGTACATTACAGTTTTGTCTCCTCTGGCCTCCTGGTCAGTTAGCCATCCAGATGGATGTTCCTGCTTAGACCACGTGGAGGTCCCACCATACCCCAAGCAACCATTCTTGATCATGTTTTCCTTACCCTCTTCATCCTCATCCTCAATAGTAATCACCTCAATGGGTTCATCTTTAATTTCTGGTCAGTAGCTGATTTCCCCCTTTATGGCTTTATAGTGAGTGACTGACTCATCCAGTAATTTTTTTTGTAAATTCATCTTGAACCATCAAGCCAGATTTTTTAAAAATGGGACACTTAATCTCGCTGCAGTGGTTGAGGGCAAGTTGAAAATTGTATCTATGGTGGCTACTCTGACAAGAGTCTTACTCTTCAGCCCAAATGATTGCATATGCTTGCAGTTCTGAGTTCTTATTGGTATTTCCATTTTTCTTGAGGATATAGTCTCCTTGTTTTCTTCTTGTGTAGGTCCCATGGGACTTGTTAGTTGTCTTTCTAGCCTCCTGGTCTTCTTTGCCACCTGAGGGGGCGTTTCCGCTTGCGCCACTGGGAGGCGGTACCATTCTTGATCATGTTTTCCTTACCCTCTTCATCCTCATCCTCAATAGTAATAACCTCAATGGGTTCATCTTTAATTTCTGGTTAGTAGCTGATTTCTCCCTTTATATCTAGGTAAACGAGGTGAGAGGGTGACTCATCCAGTAATTTTTTTTGTAAATTCATCTTGAACCATCAAGCCAGATTTTTTACAAATGGGACACTGAATCGCACTGCAATCAAGGTCAAGTTGAAAATTGTATCTATGGTGGCTACTCTGACAAGGGACTCACTCTCCAGTCCAAATGATTGCATGTGCTCACTGTTCTGAGTTATTATTGGTATTTCAATTTTTCTAGAAGATATTGGGCACTTGAGGTTGACAACCACATGATCACAGATAACTTAATTTGCACATCAAATGTCGTCTTGAATACTTACATGATAGGAATTGATTTGAATTAGAAATTTAGAAAAATAGGACCTACAAAATGGTATCGAAACTGCCTATAATCCATTGTCTTATCCTAATAATGCTGTATATTTAAGGAGGTAACAGTGGAAGTGATCCTGATGTGATAACCCTAGATGATGATGATGACATAGGAATTCAACATTAATCAGTTTTAAAAGTAAATCTTTTACAGTAACATTTTGAAACCAAATATTATTGGACAGATTAGAACTTGTTCTCAACCATACGGAAAAATTGTGTATACCATCGTATTTTATACAGTTTTCTATGAATATAAAAAGGTACAATGGAATGATTAAATCCAGTTTTTTAGCCCATGCCTTTGGCATCTAGGGGCTAAAAAAAAAGGTTTTAATCTTAAAATTGTATATTTTTATATCCTCATAAAGCTGTTTTTAATCCAATGCGATAAGTAATCCTTCTCATGGGATTTGGCCAATTTTGATACTTCATTAAGTATCTTATTTAATGGATTAATCAATGTTAAGATGTTAATACCCCTTTAAAGGGATTTTTTCAAGTGGAATCAAGTGGCGAAGGTTAGGTTAAGTTAGGATGCAAATATCCCCAATAAAGGGGTATTTTCAAATGTGATAGAAGTATTTGGCCAATTTTGATATTTTATTAAGTATCTTATTTAATGGATTAATAAATGTTAAGATTTCAATCCCTCCTATAAAGGGATATTTTCAAGTGGGATATAGAGATATGGCCAATTTTGATACTTATTTAATGGATTAATCAATATTAATAAAGGGGTATTTTCAAGTGGGATCTGCCCCTATATACTACAGACCCTAATACTAGATGATCCTGACTGTATATTAAGTGGTGGTGAAGGTTAGGTTAGAATGCTTAAAAGGGGTATTTTTAAGTGGGATATAGGGATTTGGCCAATTTGATATTTAAACAAGTATCTTATTTAGTTGATTACTCAATTTTAAATCAATGTTAAGATTTCAATCCCTCCTACAAAGGGATTTTTCTAAGTGAGATATAGAAATTTGGCCAATTTTGATACTTAATTAAGTATCTTATCTAATGTAATCAATGTTAAGATATTAATACCCCTTTAAAGGGGTATTTTCAAGTGGGATCTTCCCCTATATACTAAAGAGTAGACTCTGCTGTTAATGTTGAAGATGACCTAATACTAGATGATCCTGATTGTATATTAAGTGGTGGTGAAGAAACTGAGACTCAAAATATTACAAATTCACAGGAATTCAGATTATATTTCATAAAACACTTGAAAAGGCTGCTTAAGTTTGAGGAAGAAGATCAGGGAGTGAGTGGACATTGGGCTGTCCATTTCACTACTCCTCAAAGTTTTATAGTAATGTTTTCTTGTTTGTTGGCTTAATAACTTTAGGGGCTTTTAATGAGTATTGATTTGTTGGTTCATTATGGTAACTGTTCATGCATCTACAGAACGGGTAATTTTGTTCATCAATTTATCGGTCATTGTCTTACTTAAGTTCTTGGGAGAAAAGCGACATTGACTGATTATTATTCTATAAAAAAATTACTACTGGCTTAACAACTTTGGGGACTGTTAATGAGTTTTGAATGGTTGATTCATTAAAAAGAAATATAATATGAAATGAAAAATGTAAAGGAGTCTACTAACGATGTTGAAGCTGATTATAACAACACTTCTACCAATACTCCTAAAATAGATGATGAAGACATACAGGAATGTTGTTCTTAATATATTATATTCACAGCTTAATTTAAGTTTCAAAATGGAAAAGTAAAAAAAATTTTTTTGTTGGAGTAATTTTTTTAGGAGTGATTTCTCTAGGGCGGTTATAAACCTTTCTTAGACCTATAAGAAGCTTTACTGTTAATTAGAACCATATAGGTTCATTTGGTAGTGAGATCCATCGCTACAGACTCGTTTATTGGTTAGTTCGTTCATCCAGTGGGAGAGGAGGGGATGGGATAAAGGTATGTGGATGGGGTATATCCTTATTTTAGCCCGATGCGAGTTTCACTTTATTAGAATACATGAAAATCTGCTGTAAGATCTGAGTAATAATATATCCATGTTAACTAACATTGAACATTCATCTTTTTACAGGAGCTGCTTAACTATAAATATGTTCATGTCCCTAAACAAGTTGTAGAAGGTATTCTTTAAAATTAAATTGTGCTTAAATTAAAGTAACAGGATGTCTGTCTGTTTGTCTGTCTATATGTCTTCATATCTTAAAAGCTTCCTATAGGTCTTGGAGCTGCTTAACTATAAATATGTATATTTCCCTAAACAAGTGGTGAAAAGTTCTCTTTAAATAGTGCTTATATAAAAGTAACAGGATGTCTATCTGTTTGTCTGTCTAATAGTCTTCATATCTTAAAAGCTTCCTATAGGTCTTGGAGCTGATTAACTATAAATATGTTCATGTCCCTAAACAAGTTGTAGAAGGTATTCTTTCAATAGTGCTTATATAAAAGTAACAGGATGTCTGTCTATTTGTCTGTCTGCAGGTCTTTATTTCTTAAAAGCTTCTTATAGGTCTTGGAGCTGATTAATTATATATATGTTCATGTCCCTAAACAAGTTGTAGAAGGTATTCTTTCATAAGTGCATATTTAAGTAACAGGATGTCTGTCAATTTGTCTGTCCATAGGTCTTCATTTCTTTAAAGCTTTCTATAGATTTAGGAGCTGATTAAGTATAAATATGTTCATGTTCCTAAACAAGTTGTAGAAGGTATTCTTTGAAAAGTGCATATGAAAGTAAAAAGATGTTTGTCTGTCTATAGGTCTTCATTTCTTTAACGCTTTCTATAGGTCTTGGAGCTGATTAATTATTAACTATAAATATGTTCATGTTCCTAAACAAGTGGTGAAAGGTTCTCTTTAAATAGTGCTTATATGAAAGTACAAGGATGTCTGTCTGTTTGTCTGTCTATTAGTCTTCATGTCTTTAAAGCTTCCTATATGTCCGGGAGCTGATTAATTATAAATATGTTCATGTTCCTAAACAAGTTGTAGAAGGTACTCTTTTAAAAGTGCATTTTTAAGTAACAGGATGTCTGTCTGTTTGTCTGTCTATATGTCTTCATGTCTTAAAAGCTTTCTATAGGTCTTAGGTCTATAGGAGCTGATAAACTATAAATATTTTCATGTTTCTAAACAAGTTGTAGAAGGTATTCTTTAAACAGTGCTTATATGAAAGTAACAGGATATCTGTCCATTTGTCTGTCTGTTGCGAGAGATCCCGCTGAACCGCTAATGGTCTCCATTTCTTAAAAGCTATTAAATTTCTACGCTTTCTAAATCGGACTTAATTGTTACAGAAATCACCAATCAATGTTTGATTTACAAGACAATTCTATGAAACTATGACGTACGGACGTACATGACCTAATTATAGAAAGGTTTTAATAGTAATTTATCGCATCGTTATATTATAGACAGCATTCCGCGAAAATCAAAATACAAAATTATAAGATTAGAATCAGGTTTGCAAGCTCCGATGGGCCGAAGGCGCGGGCTAAGAAAACTGGTTTTAATTCTATGGTTTTTTTATTACGATGCTATACATAATTTTTCAGTATGGCCGAGAACCGGTTCTAATCCAGCGGATATTAACCGGTTTCGAAGTCATACTGAAAAAAACTTTTCATTTTTTAGATGAAAGAGATGAGACTAAAATGCTGTTCAAAATTTTCTCTAAAAAACATCGCCAAGGAAAGAAACAATTCTATGACAGGGAACTAAAGGGATAAGACAATGACCGATAAATGTATGTACATCCCCAATGATGATACACAAAAATACCCATACTGGAAATGAAATCATTAGTTGAAACGTTAGGACACTCAACTTAATGAACCAACCAATCATAATTTAATAAAAGTCCCCGGGGTTATTATTCCAAAGAATCAGTGAAGCTACTCTATAATACACTGTCTGTCTGTCCGTCCGTCTGCCAGTAACGCTATGGATAATAAGTGATTTCTCGGTTGCTATTTAAGATAGATTGGTGATTTTTTGTGAAGAAAATATCAATAAACCATCCCATTACACTTAAATCTGATGATAAAACATTCTATACAGGATTTATGTGAAGTTTATCTAATCGATTTATTAGTTGTTGAGATCTTAGGTGTCAGACTAAAACATCTTATTTCTTTATATATTACTAGCGGTTGCGCCTCTAGCCTCTAGGGGCTTTGCTTCAAGAGGTTTGATGGTAATATCCTCTTAGAAATATTTTTTTTCAATTTGATCAACCTTATTTTTCGTAGGTATTTTAGATTCAAAAAGAAAAAGAAAATTTTTTTGGTGGGGAGGGATATTAATCCATTTTTGGGGATGTTGGGGGTTTCCAACCCTCCAAAGAAAATAGCTTAAAACCATCACAGGACCAGTAGGTATATTCCCTGAAGAGTAGAGCCCAATCGGTGCAGTGGTTACTGAGATCTTAAGCTTCAGACAGACAGAGAGACATCGTTGTACTTTGTATTATAGATATTATATTATTAAATATTTGTATTTTAGATTTGTAAGTTAATATTAAATAATGAGCCTTCTACTTATCCCTAATGATATCAATGAAATTACTTATTTACAAATATTCCCCCATGTTGTTATACAAACTTATAATTTAACAACTTTTTCCAAGTTTGTTATTAAGAAGTAGGTAAAAACGAACATAAATTATGTTTGTAAAAGTAAATCTTAAGGTGAAAGTATTTGAGTTACTTTCAGATAAAATAGTTTTCCTTTAGATAAAACATCTCCTGTCCTTAATAGAAAGGAACAAATGATGTCAAAAAAATTTCCTTACAGCAAAGCTACAAGTGTTTGTGTATGGTTGTCCATCTGTCTGTCTTTCTGTAAGCCAAGTTAGATTTATATTTAAAGTGCTGATAATTCTGTTCCATGTCACTTACCCCCCCCTTCTCTATTCCCCTTCCGTGCCTTAAATTTTCTTTCTTCAACAACCTCGCTACTACTGGACGAAATTACATTAGAAAATAACTTAATTTAGTTTACTTTGAAAAAAGACATATACCATAACACGCGTAAAATACATAATAGTTAAGGAAACTTATAAATAATTAATTATCATAATATGTATATTGTATAATTATATACTTGCTGAAATATTTCTATTGAAGGCCATCCTAAGGAATTTCTTCATAAAGTTAATGTGTGTGTGTTTGTAATTGTGTGTGTGTGTGTAAGTGTTGGTGGGCGTGGGGATAACTTTCGTCAATGATATCCATAAAATTTTAAATAGCCATTAAAAAGTCCCCTTGTTTTTGTTGTTGCCTTAAATCTTAAGGGATAAGACATTGGACGAAAAACAGATGAAAGCCCACAAATAGATTTAGCAAATTTGTAATTATGATCATGTAGATTAGACGAAGACCAAACTGCATTACTTTTGTGTAACTTTTGATTCCTGTGACGTCATAAAATGAGGAAGAGGAGAGGAGAAGTGGGAAAGAAAACCCCTAAAAAAGAAATGGAGAATATGACGTCAAAAGTGGTGCAAAAGTAATGCAGTTTGTTCTTCGTCTGTAGATTAAAATTATTGGTGGTAAAGTTTTGACTCTGTTAGTTTGTACAAACCCATATATATGTGATAAATGTTTCAACCAACGAATGCACTAACGTGACGTGTATGATTTACAGTTCAATGTCTCCTCACTCCCTTTAAGTTTTATAAGTTGACAGGCAGCTTTTTTATGTACCAGGCCAAGTACCAATTGATTTTAAATTTTTTTTTTATGTACTAAGTACCAATTGATTAAAAAGACGAGTGGGGAGGAGAGGGATCAAACAATCCAAATGGGAATTTGTTCCTAACTTTCTGGTTAATCACACAATTAATTTTAGCCGAAGTACACAATTAAGTTCTACAACCAAAGGGAAAATCCAAATTTCTATCAAAATTTTAATATCATTATTTTTTCATTGTAGCATTCAATTCTTAAATATAATATATAGTTATTAATTTGCTTTGAAAAATTAAAGTAATATGTTTTTCTAGAGGTCTAAAATATCATCTAATAAAATTAAAAATCTTTATGAATAATTTAACCTAATGATTTTGCCAATGATTTTGCCTCTAAAATCTGTTATCTTTTATTCCGAGTACCTCCATAAATTTCCTTCTGACTCAAATATTTTGTAGATTTAAAAGAATATATTTTTGTAAGTTTCTACAAATAAAAATAATCTCTAAACCTCTCCAAGCAATGCGGAAGAGTTTTTTTTTCTGAACAAAAATCATTGTGGCTTTTTCCTACGCATTAGACACTTTTTCTCATTATTTCACACAATAGAGTTACAAAAACTAGTCATATTATACGAATAAGAAAAGCATTTTATGTTTTAGTGGATTTTAAAGGTTATCATATCACATATAAAACTTTGTCTAATATCACAAATGGTTGAAGATATATGTATATGTTCCCATTGGGAGGAGACAGATTCAGGGGTTAGATACAAAAGCCGTTTTCAGCTGTCATACAGCGTCAAATTTTTAAAGGTATGATAGCAGCCGTGCCAAAGAATATAGTAAAAAATGGCGGCCACATAGTGCAAGTTCCCCTGTAGCCATAATGCCAATATTCCGAGCCGCCTATTTAACAAATCCATGTTTAAAAGAGGTGAATTTATATCTTTTTTTGGAGAAGGAAGGTTCACCCTCCCGAGAGAAATATACAAAGATTGAATTTTTAAATTGTTATAAAGTATTTCTAATTGCTTCTCCCTTATTCTGTAGGGATTTTATCCACATAAAAAAAACACCAAATTCTAAATAGTTGAACCTACCGCCTGTCCTATTTGTGTCAATCTTGAAGGGTAGCTGCGCTAATAATATAATGTTCAGTAAAATATTCAAAAACCTGGTGAAAGCAGTTAAATTGAAATAAATAGGCTCTCAATCATGACTCTGTCTGTGGGCTAATTTAATGTATTTGAACATCAATTTTGTATTGGTATCAATTATACATGATTGTTGGTTTTCAAATATAGGAGTGGAGCCACTCTACAAATTTACAAAATATTCTTTTTAAAAAGGATAAAAATATTTATAAATATGGAAGCCAAAAATGAAAAACGTGGATTTAAAAAAACTACCTACATTTACCAGGGGCTTTTTAGGCATTAGGGAAAGGGGGTGGGATCCGCCCCTAATGCCATTTCGGTTCGCACGCCACTGACATTTTTAAATTGATTTGAAATTACACGATAAGATTAAAATCTTAATAAATATATTTAAATAGTTAATAAACAATAATAAAATAAAATAGACGATACATACATTTTGGAACTGTTATACAAATGCTACGATTAATTATTTAATTATGCTACAACGCTGAATAATCTTCATGCAATGTTTTAAATGTCTCACTTTAAGAAAACAAAAATGAAATAGAGACTGTGTTGGAATACTTTGAAGAAATTTTTCTCTATTTTGAATGTAAATAATTGTCCTAGTTAAGTTTAACAGCATACAATAAATTGTTTTATTGTTAGCATTCAAATATTTTATTTTATTTTCAAAAATTTCATACTGCTTAATTTAATTAAACTAAATGTTAGTAGTGTAGCTTTGTAGGTGCATATTAGAAATTTAAGCTTAATGTTACAACTTAACAAGAGCTTTAGTTATTGTTTTATACTTTCAATTGATGAAGATAGGAAAAAAACTTTAGATTTTTAAATGGACTGAAGATTTTCGAAGCAACTTATAGTGCCTAATAAAAAATGACGCCATACAATACAAACGTTTATGACGTCATTTTTTATTAGCACTATAAGCTGCTTCAATATTTTATTATAACCTAGTTTCTTTGATTTAACATAAACTTACTTCTAAAACATCTAGAATTTTGTGAAATAAGAATAAGTCCAATATATGATTTTTTTTTTGAAAAGAATTGATTTGAAGACTATATGTTCTTGAAAAATTAGACAATAGGAGAAATGATCTTCAGAAACTGGATAATGTGATTGCAATTTTAATAATTTTGAAACAAAAGACCTACCAAAAGACTATTTTTGTCTGTGGTAAAATTGCGGAAATTGGTATTATGGACGTACTGACATTTCATTACTTAATTACAATAGAGATGCTTTGCTGATGAATCGTCAGATGAATTTCAAGTTTAAACTATACTATAAAAATTTTGAATAATATTATGCTTATGGAAATTATTATTAAAAGTACCATTTTGATATTTTATGTAATTTCCAAATTTAAAAGTTTCCAACCAATAAATTAAAATGAATTATTGGTTTCTAATTTGTTTTAAGTACGTCATAGAATTTCTTGCAAAAAAAATTCTAGAATTTTAATAATTCAAATTTAGCAAACAGGGAAATACCTGAACATACATACAATAAATATTTTGCCCTAAAACTTTCCTCTAATCCAATTAGTCATCATGTTAATTGATAAAAAATGGTTTATAAGCAAACGTATTTTTTAGGTAAATTATCAAATAATTGCTTTCTTGGAATAATTGAAGAACATACATGGATAATGATATTATGACAGGGGAAAATGTAGTCAATTAAGCTTGCTAACATGGAACTAGTTTATTGGTCAGTTCGCTCATCCAGTAGGAGGGGAGGGGGGAATCGTTATTTTAGCCCACTGTAAGTTTTACTATGTTAGAGAACATAAAAATCTGGTGTAAGATCTAAGTAATAATATATCCATATTTTTTCAAATAAAATGCCACTTCATATTGAAATAATTCCCAAGAATCCACTTGTTAAAATGGTATTATGAAATAGTATAAAAACCTATTCAAAAAATCTAAAAGAAATTTCTAAGACGTAAAATGATTTTACCATGTCTAAATTTGTAAAGCTGTAAAAAAGTGCCGGCAATGGGATAAAGATTAACTGACTTTTTCCTAGAAAAGAACACAAATTTGGCGCCTTTTTCCGCTCCCCTTACATTTAAGATTATTCAATGTCAAAGATTTTAAAAGGTAACCCAATGCTTTCACCAAGGTTAAATTTCTGTTCAATACAAAAGAAATTAGGGAGAAATGGGTACTGCTATTGGGGGGGGGGATTAGGAATTAACAGCTTTTTTGGCGGGAGAATGAAAGCCCTTTAAGAAGAATACAACTGTGTGAAACGGTCCACCAGTTGTTGGATAGCAAGAATTGCCCCCTTTTATTTTTCTCCTACCGAAAGCACACTTGTATATATACATATAGTATGTAGAGGAGAAAATACTCAGAATTAGGGGGCTGTAAAGAGGAAGGAGGTTTCTCCAATATAAATCAGGGGTCAAGAAAATGTAAATTAAATACAGAATTATTTAAGGCACTTTAAGAAATAAATGTACAAGTATAGGTGTATTACCCATACAACCACATTGTTTCAGTGGTGGGGACCTTTTTCGTCAGCTTTCTGTTCTTCTGTAGTGACTTTGTTATATTTAAAGACCCAATTGAAAGTCGGCACAGGGTCCTTATCCCATGGACATATGGTAATTTAAAGTTTAAACTCTGCCCCCTTCTAATTTTTACTTTAATTTATAAGATTAAATATTTAACAAAAAAAGGAAAAATTTAGATTGCAAAGCTATTCTACGTTTCTTAGTCTTACTTTTAAAGCTTATGCCTTTAAAAATCTTATTATTTACCTAAACAAATTGATTATAATAAAGCATAGCAGCAAATGCAGGATATATGTTATATTCAAAAACAAAACTAGGACTTTATTATTTTACTTAGAAATGTACTAAAATCTAAAGATAGAAAAAATTCTTTTAATCAACTATACACATGGAAGGAGCTTAATATTTATCTTTTCTATGATGATCCTCTTGACTTCAGAATTAGATTGAAAAAATATTTAAAAAGGGTTTTAGAAGCTATTCTTTTTAGATAATTAAACATCTTTCCACCATAACAATTTATAGACTATTAGACAGATAAGTTTGATTCTTAATACCCTTCAAAATTATTATGAAGATATGTAATTTGTTTCATATTGAAACATTATAAATCGTTTTAAATTTCATGTAGAAATAATAGAATTAAAAATTACACGATTTTTTTTTTAGATTCTGAATTAATTCTAGGTTTTCCATTTGATTTTTTGTTCAAAACTAATTATGATGCGATACTTCATTTTTCAGTGTGACCAGAACCAGCTCTATTCCAGCGGACATAAATTGGATTCGGATCCATACTGGATTTATCTTTACCTGTTCCCTGACTCCTGGCCAAAATCCATAGAAAACGCGCCAAATATGTGTGGCCTTGAAACACACTGTGTGTTCACCACTCAAAACCTTGGAAAGTTTGACCTTTCCCCTCTTTTGCCCCAAAAATTCCAAAGTCAAATATTTCCCCTACATATATATTGTATTATCACCCTCCCCTTGAAATGAAGACCTTTATATAGTGCAGTAACCTTTGAAGAAGAAAAAATTAGGTTTCTAAAATTTACAGGGATCGTCATCTAAATTGTCATTTTTCAACTTAAAAATTCACAGATAAAGTATGTTTTACAAATTATCATATAGATCATTAACAATTATTAATCAATAGTTCATCAAAAGTTTGAGCCATTAACAGCGTCCACAGCCTCAAGGCACATTCATAACTTGTTTTTGGACTTTAATTTGTCTCAAAACACTGACAAATAATTTGACATCCTATTATATAAAGTAGTAAGCGTTTTTTGTTTTTCCCGAAGGATCTCGCTAACCGCTGAACCGATATTGTTCTCCTTTACAGTAAAGTTTCTTGTAAATCCTGGGAAGGTTTTAAACTATTTTTGGAGAGGGTGTCTTCACCCCCCTCCCCCCAAAAAAATATTTTTTTAACTCTTTTGAAACTCAAATTTAAAATGGGATGAGGTCGAATTTTTCCCCTCCTACCAGTCCCCTAGAGGCTTCTAGGGGAGTAGCCGCTAGTTTTTTTTTTACAAAAAGAGGTATATTTTCAAAAACATTTTGGCAATTTTTATACCCATTACCATCATGATTAAATTTACTGTCCACAAAGAGACTAATAAATGAATATTTTCCAGTTTTGATTTGAAAGTTCCAGGTTCTAAAAGCCCATTAAGCTTTTTGTCGTAGTAAATTGATGAAATTCTTATCAAATCATGTTAGTTTATTTAATCAATGCTGCTTCAGTTAAAAAAGAACCAAATTTCCCCTTGATTTATTAAATTTTGAACATTTCTTAAAATGAGACAGTTTATGTGACAGACCCTGTATTTTTATATTTCCCCGCGAATTAGTTTTAACAGTTGGAACTTTTTAAAAAGAAATCCTTGAAGTTGAAGTATTATTATTAAAAACACATTTTTAACTCAATAAAAAAGAAAAATATGAAGACATTAAAAAAACGAAAAATTCTTCTTGATAATTTAAAATTTTGGGAGGTTAAAGTTGACTGATGACTACGGGTTGTAATCAAATGCAGCTTAATAAAATTCGGCGGCTGAATAAGGCTGCGGCCCTAACATTCATGATCTATCCTGCAATGAAATATATTTTTTTTGTTATTTGAACACGCTACTTCCCACTAATGTTTTCTTCTTCGCTGATAAATAATTGACAAATTTTACTATGGATATTAATAATTTAAAACTTGTATTCGATTAAATTAATCATGTTTCAAAATTTGTTTTGTAGTTTAAGTAGGAAAGAAATTATAATAAATTACTTTTGTGTTGGTCATCAGAAAGGAACATTTCTTCCATTTATGATAAATAAAACCATTATATTGTAGATACAAATTATTGCTGCAAATGTCAATTTATTTGATTAATCAACCTAGACCTAGATACTAAAAGAATGTGTATATAAACTTTTTGGGGTCAGCAGCATAAGATACAGACAATTGGCCTCTCCTTACCTGGCCACCTTCGACTATACATACAACTGCTAACGTACAACACATTTCAACATATTGCATATGGACCAAAACTTTCCTATTTTTGTGCAATTTTTTTACGTGTTGCTTAGCTTTCAGAATGTTTTTTTCATGAATTATTTGTATTCAATATTCATATCAGAGGTGAATTCTTAAAAAAAACTTTTGTCTCACTAAAATCAGTTTGCCTCACTAAAATCAGACTCGCTAAAAATTTAAAGAGTATAATTTTGCTAAGCTTCCAGCATATTTTTTATGAATTATTTGTATTTACCTTAGCTTTCAGATTGTTTTTTTTCTGAATTAATTGTATTTATGTCAAGAATTTCAAACAGGCATCTTTATTTAACTAAAATGACATTTAAATTTTAAAATTTAGTATTTTGCTGGATACGGTAGGAAACCAGAATTAATTAACAAACTCATCCCATCTTAAACCAATAAAACATGGATTTACAGCCGCTAAAACAAATTTATATTCAATCGCAGTCATACTAACTGAAGATTAATTAGAATTATCTTATAAATTCAACGGCCTACCCCAAAACAAGTATTTAAACTTTTAGGTCCAGGTTCTTAAATGATTAAATGATTATATTATGAACATTTGAAAACTCAGCGTCTTTAAAATTTGGATAGCTATTCTACTATATCTAAAACTAGCGGCTTCGCCCCTAGCCTCTAGGGGCTTTGCCCCAAGAGGTGATCAAAAAAAATTAAGGTGAAATACGTAAAAAAAAGGACCAAGGAAATCTTCTACAAAACAAGGATGACAACATCCATAAAAGCGAAGCACTGAAACGGTAGGACAAACGGACATTAACACTTGTATAGTATCT
>LS055380.1:0-16412 GCA_900241095.1 Acartia tonsa
CCCCCCCCCCCCCCCCCCCCCCCCCCCCCCCCCCCCCCCCCCCCCCCCCCCCCCCCCCCCCCCCCCCCCCTCTATGCTCGAATAGACACTTTAAGGATTATTCTAGACGACAAATAATTTTACCTGGATGGCATCTGCTGTTCCGCTCATGTAAAGCATCTTACTCTTTATATAAGTCATGTTTGATAGGCTCTCAATCTGAAAAAAATACAGAAACAGTAAAATTTTTGATAAATTTATTTTCTTTTCAATAATTATCTTAAATTCCCATCTTTATTAACTGGTGAATATTCAAAAAGATATAAGAAAAAGTCATACTTATAAAAAAATAATCAAAATTTTAAATTTGTTGTTTTGTTCAATGTTCTATTTTCCATGTGTTTATGTTATATTAGAATTTTCTATATTTTATTGAATATCTATTCATGCCAAAATCACTAATAGCTTATGAAGAAGCCTATTCAAATAATATTAGACATATATCTTTTTATTAAGGAAACCTTTTAAGTTTATTACGATACCTTTTGAGTGAATAAGAAATACTCTTAAATCCCCATTAAGATTAAAAGTTTTCTTATCCTATTCATGCAATTTATATTTTTTGCGCATTAGTTTTGTATGGCGTTTGGTCGACCAAACTTGTATATGAATTCTCTTTATATGCATACTAGCGGCTACAACCCTAGAGGATTTTAGAGGCACTTGAAAGGAAGATATGGGGGAGGGGGAGGGGCGAATGTCAACCCTCCTTTCCTTTTTAAAATTTTAAACAGAATGAGTAAAAAATGAACATGGTTTAAAACCTTCCCTTGACCGATAGGAAGCTTCACTGTAAAGGAAAACCATATTAATTTATACAGTTAACGAAATCATAAGCCACACACAGACAGACATAAATACAGACATACATTATGTTACTTTTTCATATGGTTTCAAATCTATACCTTTTCTAAGATAATTTTCTGCATTGCCTCTTTGTTCATATGTTTACTCTTGTATGGGTTATGTTCCCCGAACAGGAACAGACCAAACCATTCCTCAATGTACATGGCAACCGTGGCCTGGTCCACCTTGTTCCGGATAGTGTTGTTGAACAGAAATTTCTGAAAGTTAAAAATAAATTTGACAAGAGAAATGATGCATTCATTTTTCTCAAGAACACCAATTAAAATTACAGTTCATATTCTATAAAAACGCACTTTTTAGTGCAGATTTTGGTTCGACAAAAATGTTACTAATTGACTTCTTTTTAGCTGCTTTATAATTTATCACATGTAATTTTTTTTATTAGAAAATTCCTTTATAAAAAAACATATTTAAGTATTTTTAACATTGTTACTTGGTTTGGTTTCATATGATTTTTTCACAGCTTTGTAAACTTTGGCTGTGATATATTGAACGTTTAACTGTTTTCATAATATCATTATTTATTATGATCAGTACTGCTCCCAGCGATCTAGAGGGATAAGACAATGGCCGATAAATTGATGTACACCTCTAAAGGTTATACACAAAATTACCCCTTCTGTAGATTACAATTAGTGTTTGAAACGTTTAGACAATCTACTTAATTATAAAAACAATCAAATTTAATAAATGCCCCAAAAGTTGTTAAGCTAACGAATAAAAAAGCGTTATTTCAAAACTTTTGGGACTAGAGTAATAAAAGACCAATGTCCTCTCCCTCCCTAACTGCCCTTGTTCTTTTTAAAACTTTAAAATATTTAACCTGAAGAAAAGTGCCCATCTGGAGATACTGAATTTGATTAGGAGTGTCTTTCTCTGTGAGAAAATTCTTTTTCATGAAATCAAAAGCCACTTGGACAATATTGTTTGGAAACTCTGGTCGTCGGTTCCAAGATAGGCCGCGGAATTTTTGGCGGGAGATAAAAACTCTCTGTGAAACAAAACTTTTTTATGTTATTTAATTAAAAACCTTAAGTTGACTTAATATATAAATTAAAAGGATTTTTTAAAGCTTTACTAAAATTTATTGTTTTTGTGATGATTTTAGGCTATTTTCCAGTAAGTTAATAGTAGTTAATTGAATTTAAACCAGTCATTCAAAATATATAATAAATTTAATATGACAACTGATTTGCTTGTTTGCTGTCAAATTACTATGAAACAGGTGGATAGCTAATATTATAATAAAACAAAGTATGTTCCTGAATGTAGCATAGAGTAAGGAAGAGTACAGTCTGGGTGAAGTTCAGCTCTTCCAAACTATTGCGAGATATGTTGTAGTAGAAATTCACATCATGGAATCTAAAAGAAATAATTTAAAGCAACTATACTTATAGAGTAGTTGCGCTCTAACACAAGTCCACAAGATCCCGTTTTGCTCTATCTTTGAAATATAATGATTGAGGTAATATTAAGGTTTGATAATCAGATCCGAAATTTTATGCTTCTCAGTCCCTTTAAAAGGAAAATTATCATACCATCCATTGTCCCTGTTTCCCTGGAAAAAAGGGAAAGATGAAAAACAACTAACAAAAAATGCGGTAAACGAATAACGACGGTACAAAAATGGTGGCCTATTGGACATCCCTACCTGATATCCCTGCAAGGCTCGCAGTACAACAGGACAGATTTCTGTATCAGTGTGAATGGGGGAACACTGGGGCTGCACCAGGTCATCCACACCCGAAAATCTTCGTGGATATCCTCTTCATCCTTCTCATTGATCTACACATAGATAAGTTGTTTAGTGCTTTACCTAAAAGTGCCTGTCAAACACTCAACTATACCCTTATTTTTATATAAATTGAAAATAAAGGGAAGTAGGTTTTTTTCTATACCTAACCACTGCACTGCGGGGGCCCTTACCCTGATGGGCTACTCAGTTCCCTATATAACCTACCCTGCCCTACAGTAATAAACAAATAAACGAAAATATTCCCCCCCTACCATATGTTTAAATCTATTTTAAAATAAGAGGGGGTTGGGTTTTAACTCATATCTCAATTTGTACACAAACAAACTTTTTAAAGATGTTAAAAAGTTATAACAAAACAAAATTTGTGAAATTGATTTGTAGCTAATTTTAAAATGTATCAACTGTGTAAAAATCTTAATATTTTGTCCATGAACAACTCTGCAATAGACAAAAGTAAGTTTTATACAATTTGCATGTTAAAAATCTTTTTAAATTAGGAAAAACATTTTGTATACCTGTTTTTCAAGTTGTGGGAGAAAGAAAGGTACAAGATGAATGTTTTGAAAAATAATCCATTGACCTCGGATGAATGCAGTCTCCAACAGTGACATAGCCATCTCTGTATTTTCACTAAAAATTTGTTTATTTTACAATTACATACCTACGCTTTTTATTAATGCAACTTTAAGCCAAAAAAATTTGGATAAGGAACTATTAATGAAGCAATTACATGCACATAGTTATAAAAATCTATATCTGTGGTTCACAATTTTAAAAAATACCCAAATTATAGAGCAGAAGATACTATAAATTAAAAAAATCTTACTTGGAGAGCGCCAGGTACTTGACCTTACTGCTGGCAATGCCCTGGAGGTCGGCTAGCTTGGTCAGGTCACTAGAGGGCTCCTCCACCGAGGCAGTCAGGTGGAACACTATCGGGTTGTAGGGGGAGCTGAACTCGTGCACCGCAGAGATGTACATTGGCCGGCTGTCAAAGTATTTGGCTGTTATGGTGTTCTCAACCAGAGTTATCATGTGGGAGTTGAGCTGGTCAGGTTTCAATATGATGGACAATATGAAGTTCAGAAAATGTCGTCTTTCTTCAGTTTCTCCTTCAATTGATATTTCATAAATATCCCTCTCCTTCCTAAAATTGTTAAAACACGATTAATTTAGTAGCAAAATAATTCTGTAACAAGAATAGGTATATTAGTCCAACCAACTACTGAGACACATTACACTTATAGTTATATTTCATTATTTTGTTTCTTTAATTCAATAGCTATTATTTAACTAAGGTACTAAATATTTTAAAACAGCATCTTTTACTTTTAATTTTGTACAATCTACAGAGTCAATTCTTGAAAATTTCTATTTTGACCACTTTTATTTAAATGTAAAGTAATTCTTATTTAATTGGCTAGATAAAATCTATATAAAGATATCAATGTTTTCTTACCTTACATGTCTCTTCAAATTATAAGTATCAAGGACACTTTCTCGTGAATCTTCTTCAAAGTTGGATGAATCAGTGATCAACTCTTCAAACATGCGCAAATCTACTTCGCTTATCTTACCATCAATCTTTAGACTAGCAATTGCCATGTGGGTTGCATACAGAATCCTTCCATTCTCAGGCACTCCAAATGTATATCTTGAAAATATTGACATCATTAAATCCTCTGTTTCTTCTTCAGCTATCTTAATAGAGGTGTTAAAGAAGTCAAAGAATGATGGTACTAGCAGTAACTTGAAGTAACTGAGCTTATAAAGTGCATACAGAACAGGGGACCCACATTTTGCAAGATCAGACATATTGTTGTCAGCTGATTGAGTCAGCTCATCAATTTCTTCAGCAAGCTTGGTCTGAGAAGTTTCAAGCTCCAAAAGATAGTTACAATTCTTAATGATATCTTCACTGACTCCATCTTGGTTCTCTTCAATCAGTTTGTAGAAATTTGCTTTGCATAGCTGAATTGAATCAAACAGCTCTGCCTCTTGAGATTTTAGTGCATCAAGTTTTGACTTATAGCTGCGTTGGCTGTAGTCATTGAACAATGCTATCATCATATTTAACACTATTGGACCATCTACTTCCAGATTGATAATGTACAAAGCTGAGTAAGCATGATGAGGTAGGATGCAATTGCTCTGCTTGGCCAACAGAAAGACAAGTTTATCATAAGTCTTAGCAAGTTCAGTTATTCTGCCAAGCTCATTATCCAAAAGCTTGTTCATAATATTTCTATTCTCAAAGTAAACATCTTCAACAACAATACAACTATACTCTTCTTCTTCAATGTAACCCATGAGACAGCCCATGTCATCTTCATTCACCATCTTCATAGTTCTGCAAGATTCATTTGAGCGCAGCTGAATCTTGACAATGTCTGATGGATCATAGCAATAAATTATTCTTTTTGATGTTTTCATCTTCAAATCCTTGCAGAAATCACCTTCAGTCATTGGAGACAGAGTAGACTTCTTGGATTCTGCAATAAACTTAACTGATAGATTATTTGACTCAAATATTTGTTCAATTCCAGTTAGCACCTTTGGCTTGACTGAATATGAAAAGCGACTGAGGTAAATATCTGCAGCTTTTCTTATAATTGTATCAGATAGAATTGCAGTAAGATCATGTGAAGTCTTTTGCAGATCTTTAGCAAATGCTTCTTCCAAACTTTTACTTTGAGTTAGAAAGTTTTGTTCAATTTCCAGATGATGCTTTGATTTTACTGTCTTTGATTCAAGATCTGTGCAAGCTCCTTTCATCTTTTTAAACTTATCTTCATTCAGCTTGATTTCTTTTTCCACATCAGTAAGGGCTGTTCTGATCTTCTCAAGCTCTTTTTCTGAATTGCTAATGTTTAAATCATACTCATCAACTTCATTTTTCAGTTTGTCTCTTTCAAATTTAGTTTTGAATCCTTTTAAGGCTCCTTCAATATAATCCCAAAACAAACTTGCCATAAAAGAAATCTTCTCCATATCTTCTCTAGGAGTTTTAATTTCAGTCAGCTTTTGATTGATTGAGAATTCCTGCTTGTGCTTGCATGTATCAGGATCAAATTCTTCCATTATATCCTGCCAGTCAACAGCCAGAAACTTGTCTTTTATTTGTTTCCAGTTTGTAACATCAAAATGAAGAAGGAATGTAAGAATACTGGTTACTTTTTCAACATCTTCATGAACCAACATTGGCTTGGCAAACATAGCCATTTCTTCTCTTGTGAGAGCTTCAACCCTACTTCTGGCATCATAGAACTGATTAAAGGATGATGATTTCAACTGCTCATATTTGTCATTAAATATTTCTCTCTTCATTTTCAAATCCTCATTAACAGCAAGCTCATCTTTGAGATCATTGGAAAACTTGGTTTTACTATCTTCAAATCTTTTTAGTTGCTTTTTAATATCCTTCATCTTAGCTTTGTAATCCTCAATTTTCTGTTCATTTTCCTCTATTCTTTTCTCACTTACTTTGACATGTTCTTCTCTTAGAGCAAGCCAATGAACAATTGCTTTTATTTCCTTGATGTAGTTTTCATTCTGTACAATCTTAGCACTATTTTCTTTCTCAGTGTCTTTTACAAAAAGAAGAAAATCTTGAAATGTAGCATGAGCTGAGAACTTTTCCCCAAGAAAACCAGAGTTTTCAATCATGATCTTGTGAATTGGCAAGAGAATGTTCATGGCAACATCTTTGATTCCAACTTCTCCCATTATTTCTAAGTAGGATTTATCTTCCCACAGAGGAACACCCAACATTTGAGTTTGATTACTGATAAACTGAGCAAATGAAGAAAATTGATCATAGCATGAAGACATGATAAATACAATCTTATTCTTAATTTGATTGACAAAAAGTTCAAGCCATATGTTTGAATTTTCTGAAGTGATATAGCTGTCTCTAATCACCAAGATGGTTTTCTCATCAAACTTTTTTTCAAGATCCTCCTTTCCAGTGATAAAATGCAAAATATGATTAGTATTACTTGCAGCAACCTTAAGCAAAAGTGTCTTACCATAGCCATATTCTCCAAATAGAGATAGAAATTGTCCTCTGTGCTTAATAAAGTAAGAAATTTCTTTAACCTGTTCTATTTGCTCATTAGACATTGTGACTGTGTTTGGAATACATTTAGGGTCAAGATCTATATCATAATTTTTAATGAAATTAAGTCCATGGCCTAGAAGAACATTTTGCATGGCCATCTGCAATTCTTCTCTCCTGTTTCTAGATAGTTTACAAGATATGAAAGTTTCATACATCAACCTTGAATATTCTGCAGTGATACTCATTGAATTGTCGAGTGTTTCCAAAACCTTTAACAGTTTAACTACCTTTCCAGAATCAAATACTTTCTTTTCATCATTTACAAATGCTTTTGTAGCAGCACAAATCTTGTCGATATCTGCATGAACTTCATTGCCAAGTTCTTCTTTCATTTTTCCTGAGAAAATATCAACCATTTCCTCATGATCATCTGGAACATACATACAAACAAATTTGTTGAATGATCTTGCATCTGTAAAATATTTAGCCTTGCATGAAATTTTGCATATTGTGTTCACATCAGCAATGTTACATAGTATTCCATTAAATGCAATTGACTTCTTGTCAGCCACATCTTTCAATATTGTAACTGGCAAACTTGTTCTTGAACTGACAGGAGTAGCTAGATCAGATGCACTAATAATTACTTCTCTCAGTCCACTAGGCACAAGTGAGTTTTTGCCTCTTTTTATGAAGTTCTCATTGATAACCTTGTTGATATCTTCTGCATTGCTTAAAGCATGGAAGTTGACATTAAACAAAGATTCCTTAGGCTCTACCTTGCTTAAAACCTTTTCAAATACTTGTTGGGCTTGTTGTCCACCAATAATTAGTACAGGAATCTTACTCTTTAACAGCAATGATGATACAATAACAACTTTCTTTTCGTTTGAGATGTTAAATTCTTCAGATATTTCCTCCAAGACTTCTGGAATCTTAGCATCTCCAAAAAGATCTTTGTTTGACAGAAGACAAGATTTTAAAGCTACAATTAACTCTGTTTTCTTGGTCTTCTCTTCACAAGACCCAAAAATAAACAAGAAAGAAAACAACATTAACTCCACAAAGCTTGAACTCTTTTGATGATGGATCATACTACTTAGCAGTGATAGTGATTCTGTCAGTTTCTTCATCTCAGTTCTGTTTAAGAACAAATCAATATCCGAAGATGAAAACTTGCCAAGGCATTCAAATAGTTTTTCTGTCATCTTGACATAGTCATCCAACTTAGATTTATCCTTAATCAAATTTTCCAAGTTTGATTTCACAATTGCATTAGACATTTCAGATGCATTAGGCTTCATATTTAGTACCAATGACTTGGAGATCATAGACTCACTGACATTGGATAGACTTGTTGTTTCAATTATGAACTTCTTTGCACCATCAAAGGCAAATCTCTTCCCACCTCCACTAAAATATTCACCCTTATCAATAACATAGCTAAGAGGAAGGGCAATTTTTTCACTGCATGTCCCATCAATATGTAAGATGAATCCAGTGGTACCTTTCTGGAAGAGATTGGCAATTATACCATCATTAACATTATTACCTAGAAGAATATCATTACTGTGAGACTTTGGGTCTAAATAGTATGGAGAAAGCTTGTGCAGGACCTTTATAGTAGATTTGATTACTTTTGACTTTCCAATAAAGTTATCACCAACAACAATTACAGAATCAGTGAGTTTCAACATTTCATTAAGTTTCTCAACATCATTTCTCTGAGATTCTGTTAGTTCATTTCCATATTCATCAAAGTTGATTTCTTCTTTAGCTTCAACATAATTAGAAATGTTCTTGTCAATATTGAAGTAGTTCTTCAATATTTTACAAGCAATGAGATATTGTTCATTTGGTAGCAGATTCTTGTAGTAGTTGGATAAGATGTTGAAAAATATTTGTCCCTCAGGCATTTCTTTGTATTTGTTTGTCAACCTAGCTCCAATCAGTGTAAATACTTTGAACAGTTTAATCATACTGAATGGTTTGAGATTCAACACTTCAGTTATAATCTTGGTTGTTGCTAAAAGCTGTGTGGACATAGTTACTGGATATTTCAACCCTTCTATTCTCATAATTGATGTAAATAGCTTCTCCATTTTAGGAACTTGTACATTTATTTTTCTGAATAGAATCTTTAGTGAAAGGGGAATCTCTGTTAGCTCTGTTGTATTTTCAATGTAACTTTCTGTACAAATGAATGCTACCTTGGATGACATTGTTGTCAGTTTATTATCCAAAGAAAATTCTCTGAGGTAAAGAATCTGAGCTGTTTTGACTGTCTGAAAATGTGAAGAAATAACAGACATGAGAGATGATTTGAGAATGTTGATGTTCTCTAGTATACCCCATAGATTACTCTCACAAATTCCCCTCATGTACCGCACTACTGAATCGGTGGTGAAGTTTTCTGTCAGTGATATTGATCTCCAACCTTTTCCAAGTTTCTTACCAAGATCTTCAATCAAGGTTGTCTTACCAGCACCTGGAATTCCAGACAGGTAGGGAATATTGTGGTTGCGGATAATTTCATTGATAAGAAACCAAACTCTTTCTGATTCTGGACTGTGGACACTAATATCACTAATGCCCATGAATTCGTATCCATAATCAATTTCACAAAATCCCTGATGTATTTCCAGAATACCATTTTCTTGGTTCCAAATGTATTTCATCTGTCTCTCCCAGTGAAAATCCAGTTTGGATCTCAATCCAATGTTCAAAAAGTAGTCAATAAGATCTTTCTTGGCAGTGACTAGTTTTACTAAGAAATGCAGTTGAGATTTATCATTAGCAAACAGTCCAGATGGATCAACTAAGCTTTGCAGCAGATTTGCACTAAATTCATACAATCTTTTCCATTCAGTTAGCACTGGGAACTCACATCCTGTTGCATCAAATGCTTGAAGGAACAGATCAGTCCACAATTTCTCAAAAATGGCTATTGCTAGAATCTTAGGATTGTTGCTGAGATTTTCAAAGAAACTTTCCTCATCAATTTTACAGTATTTCAAACCATAGACAAACGTAAGTTTCATAGTATGCCTTACCTCTTCTATCAGATTTGAAAGCCAAATCTCTATGGGATGATTTTCTGTATTAACACCTTTCACAAGTAATAGATCTTCATGATCACTGGTGCTAACAGCTTCTATGTTGCCAGCATCATCAGGAATAAATTCACTAACTTGTTGAAAAAGGCTCTTAATCAGTTTCTGAATGTTTCCATCTCTTATACTGCCTCCTAATACTGTAAGTAATTCATCATCAGACAAGAAAAAGAATCTTGGAAACTGTTTCCTTTTAATATCAAAAGCATTAACCAGCTGATTGTGAAAATCTTCAAGATCCTTCTTGACAAATTCTACTGTTGATAAAAATCCCTGTGATAAGCAAATATCTTTGACAGTAGGCTTCTTGGCAGTTTCAATCATAATTCTTACAAATCTCTTAGAAATATCATCAAACAAGTGAGCATCTTCAAGATGTTCTCTGAAACCTTTGATTGCAAGTGCCTTTGACAGTTTGATCCATATCTCTTGAAGCTTCATCCATTCCTCCACAACTTTTTCAATAAGAGAAAGATTATTTTTCCAGAATTCAATATCTTTAGAGAAGTGCAGTGAATATATTGATTTATCCATCTTGTCAAGTAATCCTTGGTGAACAAGAAGACTTTCAATAATTTCAGAGATGTCCCCCAGAATGTAGATTGATTCACCCTCTCCTTGAGATGAATACTTAACCAGAACAAATTTTAACCCTTCCCATATTTCTTTGATTTCCTGTAGTTCAGACTCAATCTTTCTCTCATGTGAAGCTTGATTAATAATACTGTTCACATTAACCTCCAAATCTTCTAGCTGAATGTCCCAAAAGCTTTTCAGGTTGAAGTTTATGTCTTCATCAATCTGAACTTTTGTGACTTGTTCAATTTCTTTCCAATGTCTTGGTCTTAGCTTAGACTCCTTTAACTTCCTTAGAATCCTAAACAGATGTTTTGTCCTATTCATCCTCTTTCTAATCTCTCCGAGTGGTGGTTGATTATCATACTTCTCAGATTGATCATTAAGTTCAGTTTCAAAGTGATGAACATCTCTCTCTGACATGTCAAGATCAAGAACTTTCCAAGTCAAAGCTTTCCATTTGTTCTCCATCTTAGAGTAACTCAAATAAAGTTGATAAATGGTTTCAAGAACCTCCAAATCTTCTAGAAAAACTTTAAGAACAGTAAAATTTGTCAGAGGTAAAACATAAAGTTTTTCTTGGTCATTTAGAGCCTTAGCTCTGTCACAAGTATTTCGGAAATCAACTTCAAATTTACTCAAAAGCTCAACTCCTTCATCAAGTTCAGAACCAACAGATGAAGGACCAGACTTCTTGAACACTTCATACAAATCATTTGCTTCTTTCTGAAATTTTCTAACCAACAGTTTAGTAATTTCAGTATATTTTTCTTTCATTGGACGAACTCTAAAATGTACCTCTTTTGATTTATGAAAAATCTTTTCCCAAATGTTTGGAAGTTCTTGAGCAGCAGTAATTTGTGCATTGTCAACATCAATACCATACATTTGCAGTGTGCGATACTTCTCCTCAATCTCTCTGTAACTAATTTCTACCGAAAGAGACATTTTCCATATAGATGAAATTGCATGTAGAACAGTTTCTAATTCTTCTCCATTAGTTGGATACTTGAGGCAATTGTTAAGTTTATCTAGAGTAGCTTGCAGCTTGTATAACTCTTCCTTTGCAGTTTCTTCCAGTAACTTTCCAAGACAGATGATCCATTCATGAGTTTCATTCAATAAACTTGCCTTGATTGGTTTCAGAGTAATTTGCAAGCAGTTGAAATTTGTTGTGTTCTCACGCTGTGCAATCTGTCTTTCAAGGAGAGAATAGTAGAGAAGTTTTGCATCAAAATCCACACAGCTTGGCTGTCTTTCCAAGAATTTACTGCAAGTGTTTGTTTTGTCAAATTTCCACAGATTTCTGTATTTTTTCCATGAACTCAGATAACTTTGAACATTCTCCAATGATTCAACAATACTGTTCTGAACAGAATGAACTTTTTCAATTATTTGTGGAATTCTAACAATATCATCATAAAATGAGGGTCTAACTGGCCTTATTTCTCCCTTTACCCTGGCCTCTATAACAAATATACACGTGCCATGTGCCCATCTGATAAATTTTCTTGTTCCATCTAGCAAGCATTTTAAAATGAGAACAATCCCTTTAAGAATCATTTGTTCAGATGGTCTAATTGCTATGTTCATGCTTGATAATATTACTTCTACAGCAAACAAAGGTTTCTTTGATTCAATGAGCAACAAAAAATCTTCCAAATTATTTTTGACCATATTGCTCAGTGAATCATATATCTTTCTCTCCCAGTAAGCAAAATAGTCTTTCATCCGTTTATGCTTCTTTGTTCTTGAATGTTCAAGTAATTCTTCAATTTTCATAAGCAGAGGACAAATATCTTGATAATGTCTGACTAATACATCAATATCTTTGCTTTCACTCTCAAGTATCTCATTATGGAACTCTTCAAAATTCTTGAGTCCACTTCCTTGATTGTTAAGGAATGGTTCAAATAATCTGGCTGAGTTGATGTAGTCTATTTTTCTTTCAATGTGGGTCTTGATGGTCATTATTTGCCTGAATAATAGATAAAATTAGCTATCAGATTTTTTTGAATAAAAAAAAAGAGTTAAAGATCAAAGAGGATATGAAAAAGAAAATATGATGTGTTTGATAAATAATGACAGCAAGAAAAACTGAGAAAATAATAAATTTAAAATTAACAAAGACAATTGAAAAAGCTTTAAAATTTAAAGAAGAACATTTTGCTCAAAAAGAACAATTATATTTATGTATAATGCTTAAGTTTCATACAAAACATTGCTGAACGACTTTTTCGTTAAATAACTAGGAAGTAAACGTCCTTTTTAGAAATAATCTCTAGTAGCTAATTTCTTCCCTTATGATAGATTCAGTTTGACAGATAGCAATCTCACTCTGCGTAATATAATCAGATATACCAAGCGAATTCCATGTCAATCGAATGAGACCTAAAAATAGAAATTATCATTAAAACAAGAATAACAACATTTGTAAGTAAATTATTAATTAAAAATTAATTTGAAAAAAAATCACGAAACCTTTCCGTCATTTCAGCTGTCGTTAGGGCCCAACACTTGTAAACACAAGTAAAATTGACGTTCTTTACATCTGCCCCCAAAATTTATATGAAATTTATTTAGCTAATTCCTGCTAAGCTATACGTATAGAAGGACATAGAGAATTCTATATTATCTACCAAAGAATAGTTTCCATTGCAAGTAATATAAATAGAACACTGTAAAAATCATTTTTTTTATTTTCTATACTTTGAGTTTCAGGTGTTTTTTTTGAGGAATTTTCTACATTTTTGGCGTGTCCGTCCGTCCGTCCATCTGGCGTACAGGCAAGCTTTGTTACTATACCTGGCCATAGTCCATCCTCAGTTTTCTTTAGATTCTGTAGAAGAAGTTGTTTGTCTGCTCCAGACACAGAATTTATTACACTGAAACAATTAAGTTTTAAGTTTTTGCTGTAATGCATATCTACAAGTGTTGAGCGTCATTCAGTCGAAAATTAAAACTAAATCATGGAAAGAGAACGAAGTTGGGGGTTTCGTCGTATTTTCACAGTAGCTTTTCTCATATTTGTAGCCCCTGTTGGAGGCTCTAGACCTGCGGGGCATATTTACTAACCCTGTGGGGCAATCATCAACAATAACTAAACATAACCCAACCTAAAATAACCTTTCAAAGCTACTGTGAAAATACAATGAAACACGCAACTTCGTTTTCTTTCCATTACTCATAAAACTTAATGGGTGGTTAATTCATGTGCTTGATTTGTACATAAAGAGTTTCCTCGAGTTTTAAAAGTTGTTTTAACAGTCTATATTTCTACATTATAGTTTTGAGACTATTTAAAAATTCAACTTTTGTTCAGCATCAGTATTTCAGTGATTATTTGCACTTGTACTTTTGAAACTTGCGTATATTCTCAGTCTGTATATCTGGACATACAAGGATAGGACTATTGTAAACAAACTATTTAGCTTTAACAAATACAGTACATATAAATAAAGTCTTAACATTATTTACAAAAATTTAGGTTTATTTTCCATTACCCTGACACCCCTTTTTCATTAAAGAATAAATATAAACGAAGCAGCTTTTAGTGCCTTTAAAACATGACGCCATACAATACAAATAACCAATGATAGGCCAGTATACATTTGAAATGACCAATGTTAAAATGTATACTGGCCTATCATTGGTCATTTGTATTGTATGACGTCATTTTTATAGGCACTATTAGCTGCTTTAATATAAACCTGTCATAATGTTTCAGCATTTTCTGCAGTTGCTCAGAAATATCAATAAGCCGTGACTCTTGCATTGACATGTTCTTGGCGACTTCGGGGACCTAATCACAAACAAAAATAGATATATCAGGGATAAGACAATGAATGATAAATTGACATACATCCCAATGATGATGAACAAAATAACTTCTTCTTTAGATTAATATTATTGGTTGCAAAATTTGGACACTACTCGTTTTGAACTAAGCAATCAAAATTCAATAAAAGTACCAAGTGTTTTAAGGCCAACAAATAAGATTACGTGGAGGCAAAAATTTGAGTACCAGAGAAATTTACAATTCAATGTTCAACTCCCTCTATGAGTTATAAGCAAAAGAAATTTTTGTCTGTACAGTAATTAAAAAAAACAAGGATGATAATTATCCATTAAAGAATTGAAATATCAATTTGACTTTTGTTTCGACTAAAAACGACGAACTCTTACTACTAATTGTCATTTAAACCGATTTTTAAAATATCCCGGGCTATTAAGTTTAAACTTTTTTCCTTGTATACAACAAAAAAGGCACAAGAATATCATTTTGTTTAATGACTTGTTTAGACGTGCTGACGGTCAGACATAACCTAGTTTAGGATAGCTGCGCTATTATGAAATCAATTACCTTAAATCCAATCCTCTCCATATTGACCACCTCGGCAAATGTATCTGAGAGGTCAGTGGTGAAGTTGACTGCAAAGCTGCTGATGCCTTCCTTCTCCACCTCAATCCTGATCAAGTTACGCCCCAGGTTCTGATCTAAATTATATTTTTTTTGACAAACCATTCATTATAAATTTTCATAGATTTTTCTCCAAAAACGTTGAAAGCAAGGTTGGTTTTGAAACTAAAAAAAACCAAAAATTAAAAAAAGAATAAACCCAGATAACCTCTTAGATATCTTTTTCTAAAAATATAACCCTCTGGGTTGGATTATTCTTAAAAACCGTGATGACAAGGGAACAAAAAGTCCATTTTGTTACTATTAAAATTATTTCGTTACAAAATCTCATGGAATTTTTAACCTTCTATTCAAGCTTACAAACTCTAGCAATCAAGATACAATTTTGTTTTATTTGTAGTTTATTACAAGTTTAAGTAAAACTATTAATATAATTTATTGTAACTTGCTATTCTAGTGCTCTAATATGTTAGTCAAAACAAAATTATATTACCAACTAACCATGCTTGAATAAAAGATCTAGTTTTCAAAATAAATGATACAATTTATGTGCTGTATGTATGTAATTTAAGAGATCGCTTAAACTACCAAAAAAAATTATTGTCCTTGAACTTTTAATCAAATGTCATAAAGGCATGTCTAGCTATCTAACATATTAATAAAAACACTTAATAGTTCTGATAAAATATGCTTAATCGTACCTAGAATCTCACTGACCCTGTTGCTCCAGTCCGTGTACTTGTCAATTTCATACTTGTCCAACATCTTGAGGACCTCCTCCAGCTTGAGCCTGACCTTCTCCCAGGTGGGATACTCTGTCACCTCCTACATAACCAACACATGATAATTTAATTAATGTCAACTGAGAGCTTTTTTAATAGAATCCTTCTCTTACAAAAATACTGCTTATTTGACCAGAGATGGAGGGGACATTGAACTGTTTAATACACTAGTCCCCAAATTTATACAATAACGTTTTCTTATTAGTTGACTTAGCAACTTTGAGGACATTTATTTAATTTTGTTTGGTTGGTTCAATGATTTCCACCACAAATTGTAATATACAGAAGGGATAATTTTGTGTATCATCTTATGGGATGTACATCAATTTATCGACCATAGTCTTATCCCTTTAGATCCGTTATTACATTTCTTTAAAATAATGTGTGTTTCCTTTAGGCTTGTAAGTTCTTTGAGAGTAGATTTGAGAGACTCGCTGATTTCTTGAGACCAAAATATAGATCCAGAAATAGGGGGCAGGTTGTTGGCTATTGGTGGGTTGGCGGAATTCTAGTATTCAAAATATCATCATAAACAAATTTTAGTAGCGTAACTACTTTATATTTACGGCCGGTTTCATTTTTCAAACGTTTTTTTTTGTAAAATGACTGTGAAAAAGATATTTCTACTGAACTATTGAGTTACAAGCCACTAGCCTCCAGGGAATTCGCTCCCCCGACATCCCATTTGAACCACACTGCAATACATAAGGGGGGGGGGGTTAATGCAACCATCTCGTAATCATTGAGCAAATGGCCCTTACAATTCAAATTTCGATCTGAACTTTTGCATGATAATCCT
>LS055381.1:0-16407 GCA_900241095.1 Acartia tonsa
GCAAAGCAACTCTATAATCAAGTCCTAAAAATGTAAGTATGTCCATAAACATTATCCTGTATCAAGCAGTTTTTCAACAAATTTACACTTACAATTTTGCTTCAACTCTTATACATTTATATTCTGATTATTCAGTTCTGACACTATATAAGTGTTAACGCCGTTTGTCCTACTGTTTTAGTGCTGCGCTTTTATGGATGTTGTCATCCTTGTTAAGATACATACATACAAAACAAGTAACAAAGCTTGCAACAACGATAGAGATTATAGCATTTATTTAAAAGTTGAATTTTGTTTTAAAATGCAAAAAAATGATTTATTAAAAGTTGTTTAGAGATTTAAATGTAAGTCTATAGAAATATAATGATTAAAATGGATGTAAAATCTATAAAGTTTATATCTTTTTGTGGAAACATATTGATTACAGTGGGAGAAACATATTGATTAAAATGGTGGTAAAATTTTTGAAATTTTTATGAAAGTTTGGGGAAACATATCAATTGATCAGAGTGTAACACCTATAAAATTTATATGTTAGTTTGTGAACACACAATTATTAAAATGGGAGAAAATTCTATAAAATTTATATGTTAGTTTGTGGAAACATAATCATTAAAGTAGGAATAAAACTTTGAAATTTATATGTTAGTTTGTGGACATATAATTATTAAAGTAGGAAAAAAATCTATGAGATTTCTATGTTAGTTTGTGTAAACACAATTATTAAAGTGGGAGTAAAATCTATGAAATTTCCCCTCAAAGGATTTTTGTTAGTGTAAAAAGTTTGGGCGTACCCTGACCATACAAAATTATATAGATAATATACTTACAGTTTGCAAATTTTAATATTGCTTTTTAAAAGTGAAGCTTTTCTATAATTAGGTCGGTACGTACGAACAGTTAGCTCTTTTCGTTAATTTAGACATGTTAAAATAGTCCTATTGATGTTATGAGCGAAGTATCTCTACAATCAAGTCATAAAAATGTAAGTATGTCCTTAAACAATATCCTGTATCTTTTTGCAACAAATTTACAAAAAAAATTTTTAGATTTTATACATTTATATTCTGCTTATTCAGTTCTGACACTCTACAAGTTTGCGTTTAACTACCATTTCATAGCTTAGCTTTTGTGGATGTTGTCATCCTTGTTTTATAGAAGGGTATAATTAAAGACAGAATGTTAAGTGGTCTAAATAAAAATGCACAAAACGGTAACGGAAAAGTAGAGAGAATAAAATAGATTGATATACAAATAGATATATAGAAAGATCTCCAATCTTAAATAACAAATATTAGAGAATTGTTTTAAATCTATTAGTAAATTCTCCTTGAAAAGTAAAATCAAATCAATATTAGAAGAAAATGCCCAGTTACAGCTTTGAAACAAAATAACCCAATGTAAAATTATAGGGATAAGCCAAAATTTCGGAGCTATCTATTCATAGTTATACGTGGTTTATTATGTTGAGGGGGAGGGTAAAGGGATGTTTACCCTACTAAAAAAATTGGAAATATATTAGATTTCCCAAATCTTTAAAAATATTAATCTAAACCCTCCCCCTTCACCAAATGAAAAATAAATAAAAAGTAAGGACGTCCTTCTATAAAATAACACATTTATTTTATGTTATTGTAATTCATTATAAAAAATGATACATTAAAATATGTTTCTTCTAGAATAAAAAGGCCCCTAATTTTATCAATTTATTATCTGGTTTTTAATTAAGCTTTACTAAAAATTTGTTAATATCTTTCCTGTGACACACATTTTAGAGAACTATTTCGAAATACAAATACTAAATTTTAATATTAGTCTGTACTTTTCCGTTTGACAAAGGATTTTAATTATCAAGTTTTCTATAATTAAACAGTAAATAAACACGTTTGAGTATTTTAGATAACAGGAACAAAAACAGACAAGTAAGGGAAACTACACTGCAAACCAAAAAAATAGGCATATCTGAATTTTTCAAATAGCAGCTTTATTATTCATTTTGGATGATTTTGCTATAAATATGAAATGTAGAGCCATCTTTTGGTTACAAGTTTTCACTGTTGATTTTTTATCAATCAGCACAAATGAAGCACAAGATCTCAAAAACAGCATTTGGGGGAAATACATGTGAACCAAAAAGATATGCAAATCCCAAACAAATCAATGGAAAATTTTTTTTGCACTTTTCTCCTCTTTTAAAGATTGATTCTAATAATTTAAGAATTTTTAAAGGGATTTATGCATTAATTATTATGAAAAATAGTATAATGTAAGTATTAAAATTACATGAGGTGATTTAAGGGTAAGGTGAATATTTTGAAACATAAAAAAACATAATTGTTATATAAGTTACGCAACAAGAGTTTATATATGTAGTAATATATATTTAGATGTATGTATATTTATACATTTTGAATAATCACAGCTTTGTGTTAATTTCCGTCAAGAGACAAATCATTTAAATGAGGAGAGAGCTAAATTTCAAAATTCGTGAATATAATATCCAGTATGGCTTCGAAACCGATAAATTTCTCAGATATACTGAAAAATCATGTATAGCATTGTATCACAGACAATTTTCCACAAATATCGAATTAAAAGTCATAAAATTAATACCGCGAAAAGCTGTTTATCATACAATGTGATAAATAACTTTTGTAGGATTTTTATTTTCAAAATGATCATCTTGAATCTTGGATATTACTGGCATATTTTTATAAGTGAAGATTCTCTATAATTCACTTTGTCCGTCTGTCAGGCTGTTACGAGATAGGTAACTCTATCTTTCCTTTTTTATGAACACTGATCTATAACTATTCCGTAATGTCCGTCTATGCCTATTTTTATACCTTTTTACTTATTCATGTTGTCATCATTGTTTTTGTCAAATCATAATCAGCACTTTGATTGCAATAACTTTGTCTTTAAGTTAATATTTCGCATTATATTCAGTAGAGTCTTTTATAAGTCATGGCATTCGCCCTATCTTTACTATACTTGATATGAGTCTTAATATATAGAATGATATTATACAAAACGCTGTATACTAATTTACTAGTGGCTTCGCCACTAATATCTAGGAGCTCTGTATTTGTAGCGGGAAAAACTGTGATATAATAATTAAAACCTTCACAGGAGCTATTGCTTTTCTGCAATGGATTTGGTTTTATCAGTTTGTGAGATCTTAAGAGACAGAAAAAAACATACTCTTTTATAATAGGATGAGATTCTACTTAATGGTTGCTGTGAATATTAATACCAATTTTGATATTTGAGGCAATCCTAAACTCCTTGGGTTTGAGAGGATGCTCAGTTGAGCTCATTTCCTCTCATATTCATATTTAGATATTTAGAACCAAGAGAAAGGAAATAGCTTTTAAACGACCTAGATACATTTTTGGTATGTGCGTAGCATCTCCATAACTGTCTGTACTCCTGTCTTACTCATTGACTAACACTTTCTACATAAAAGTTCATTGATTGCTTTAGTATAACGATATTTTTTTGAATCTTGTAGTAGAAGATTTAAAAAAACACTACCATTATTTGTATGTTATCATTTATTTTTTGGGAATTTAGCACCTTATTTTTATAGGATTATAAAAATTGCTTGACTACATGTCTATCTCTCATAAAATCAGAAAGAAACAAGAATAGTTTACAGCTAAAAATGACACTCAAAAGTTTTGAAAACTCTTATCACTTTTGGAACAGTGTTATTTGATTAGAAGTGTGTTTTCCTTATATAAATCAAATATTAAAGACTTATATGGACATACCAATCCTTGTTGTGAATAAAAACTTGTTAAAAAAGTCTTATTCCGTTACTATTTTAAATTACTTTTTCATATTTCTAAACATAAATGAAAATAATATTCAATCTAAAGTTGAAACCTTATCTTAATGCTTTATAATGAGCAAAAATAAAATTAAATTGAATAATAAGATTGCATTAGATTTTCAACAAGGCCGACAATGTCAAAAATAGCAAAGCTTAAAAATTGAATGGCCATACTTACTTTTGTGCTTTTTTATTGTGAAAATAAAAAAAACCATTGAACTTTTAATTAAAAATAGGTTCTTGAATATTTTTAGACCTTTCATTGGTTTAAAACTGCGTCCCCAAGTGCACGGCTTACAGAGCTGAATTAAAATTTTGCAGCTGTTGCTTGCTTAGTTTGACTGTCTGCGTATGATGGTAGATTATGGTGAATAGAACTTCTAAATTATCAAAATCTTTAAATTATAAAAGTCTATGTTTTCTTACATACTTTCCAGGGCGTATACAGACACTAGTTATAGAAATGATTTGCAGCAAAGTTACTAAATAACAACTATAATCTAATAAAACTAATTGATTAATCAGTTTTGAACTAAAGCAACAACATAAATGGTACAATTACGTTGGAAAAAAAAAACATTCAACAAGAAAATACATATACAAAGTAATACAAAAAAGAAAGAAATATAAACAAGAAGCAAACGATATTTTCAAACCTATTATTATACTTTAAACAATTATGCAATTTATTTGTGTTTTATAGGAAAATTAAAACGGGTTTAAAACTATATAGATAAAATCATCCGGAAAACAAAAGGATGTCTTTATGTGTGTCTGTAGATTAAGATCTCGCTAACTGTATAATGAAGTTTCACATAGGTCCAGGGACAACATCCACCTTTTCAAGACGTCGCTCAAGATAAATATCTCCTCCAATTCCATTTTACTTTTTCATAAACTACAATTAAAAATGAAGGATCAACTTATTCCCCCCTTCAATCCCAATCATTAAATTCCCCTGAACAAAATTTATGATAATCTGGGCGAATTAAAGGTCAGCTTTGCTCCTGTTAATGCAATAGTTACTGCCAAAACACTAATCATACCTTTTCTTTATCAAAACTATTAGGTTCAGGTTGGAAATTAAACAACAATAAAAATGAACTAAAAATTAACTCTAGTACTCATCAACTGTTTATAGACCAATATTTTCAGTAGCCAAATTCACTCTGTATGTCTGATCTTTTGTCTGTAATACTATGACTGTCCCATTAATACTAAATTGACCGTATATGCTCTTGTAATATCAAACTGCTTTGTTACTGTTGGACTTAGTTGTCCTTGTTTGTTATGAATAGAAAAAAAATGTTTTATTAATAATTTGGTTACTGTATTTGTATTTGTATGTGTCTTAAAGGTCTCGGAAACTGCTGTGCCAACTGGTCAAAGTTTATAACTATTTTTTTGAGGGTGCCTCTACCTTTTCAATTTTTCTTTGTAAATAAAATATTTAAAGTCAGGGGTTCAATTAAACCATAAACACCCTTATCTCATATGTCCCTAATGGGATCAAAAGGCGTAGCCGCTAGTGTTTTATTAATGTTTGTTTTTTAAAACCTTTGAGTAAAAACTCTTTGAGCTCGTTACTCTAGTTATTATCAGATCAAAGGCCTAAAAAGTATCCCCCAATGCTTTCTAAATTTGGCAAAAGTTTTTTTTAAAAAAGGAATAGGGTTAGAGATTCTTAAAGTTAAATATAATAGGGGGTTATGTAAAGAAAGGGACATTGGACTGTAATTTACACTGGTAACAAAAGTTTTATAATCACATCATGCCATGATGTTTAGATGCTGAAAAACTTTGGGTACTTTTTATATAATTTTAATTAGTTCCAAGCTTTCAACATTAATTTTCGTCAATTGTCTTATCCCTTTAGTTCCATGGGGTTAGATACAACTTATTAGTATTTACAGAACTTGTAAAGAAAGGTAATGCAATCAATGGGTTGATTGTACAAAAAATTAGATTTGTATGATCTAAGTCTCCATTGCTGAGAAAAGTAAAAATAGTAAACACTAAACATTGCTTGTTTGCTTTGTATTTTCAAAATAGTTTTCACACAATTATGCTAAAATTTGTTTTTAGCACATTTTGTTAAAAAAAAATTTTTTGGTTTTATTTCTTTCTAATCAGTGAAAAAATTGTCTTTGATATGTCTGCGATCAAAAAAATCTTCTAACCTATTTGTGTATTTAAAAAGTTTGAATTTACGTTCGAACACTTTTTGAAAGAATAGATATTTTTTCTTAAGCCCAAAAAACTTAAAAGGATTAGAAAGGTAAAAATTATAATTTCTTAACTCAAGTCAGGATAATGCACAAAGAGAAAAAAACTAAAAAAACATTTTTTTTGCAAAGGATTTTGTACAACTTTTTTACATTTTAAACTATTGGATTACCTTAGCAAGACTTTAGAGCAGGATGAGAGCCTAAACCACATAACAACGAAAACTTATCTTGATGTTAATTTCTGAATGGCTTCGAAACCAATTAATATATGGATTAGAACCGGTTCTAAACAAATTTCTAGCATCGTATCATAGAAATTTTTGTTCTAAAGAAGAAGAAATTTGTAAATCATCATCGGGGATGCATATAAATTTTCTCCATTGTCATATTCCTAAGGACCAGTGAAAAGTTTCAAATTTTTCTAGGTCTAGGTGGCACTATTTATCAACTAAATCTAGTTTGTTTATGCATTTTATATATTTATTCATTAATAAAAGTCTTTAATTAATTGTACTGTAGAATAATCCCGTGTTGATTTTTTAAAATAAATAAACTGAGTCTATAATGCAGTTGCTACTCTATAATCATATTTTGACAGTTATTAATCAACCAGGCAGTTCATCTGTCTAAGAAAAATGTATTGATGGCATACTGCTTATGGATGATGTCATCTTTGTTTCTTTATATACCGGGGATCTTAAGAATTAAAACGCTTGTAATTTGTCAAGATTTAATAAAAGTCCCCAAATTTTTATGAAATGTTTTTAAAACTTTGGGTACCTCTCAGCGGCATGCACCACAGGGATTCACAAGGGCGTGTTAACCTATTATGGGTTGAAAAAAGGGGAAGGCGGGCCTTCCAAATTTTAATTTTAAGTGGAGGTGTTGACACCCCTCTTCAAACCACTATCGCACGCCACTGGTACCTCTAAAATTTACAGTCCAATGTCTCCTTCGTCCCTGTATCTAAACACACTTTGTTAATCATATCTTATAAAACTCCATGTACTGGAATGCAAATATAAAACATTTAAATGAAAATAAAGGGATTGTTAAAAAAATAAACAAAAATAGCAATACTTGTACAGTAATAGTTATAAGAATAAATTGAGATATGAAATAATTAATTATTTTCTATTGCGCATCTAGAGATTCTTTTAGAAATTATATGTATAGTTTTTAGATTTATCTTTTATTCCTGATAAAAAAAGTTCATTTTAATCTCGAGTACTCATGGTTAGAATATTAATTAGTTTTGTTGGTGTCTTTTTTTACATGGATCAAATGTATCTAGTATTAGAGCATAAATTCAAGTTCAACAATGTGTAGGGGGAGAAAATCACTCAAAAAATCAGATACATGACGTCATAAAAATGAGGAAGATGAATGGAGAAGTTTGAAAGACACTCCTTAAAAAAAGATGGATAATCCTTCTTCTCCTCCTACAATAATGGTAATGGTGAACCTGAATTTTTAAAATTAGTTATGCGTTTTAATGACCGTTGCCTACAACTGATAATCGACTCAGGTGTAACTTTTCAACAGACAACTAATTCTAGATTTCATAACCATTGAATAAAAGGACCAAATTGAATTCGTTGTTGCACCCGATTTATATGTACTCTAATAAAGTGATACTCACAGCTGGCCTACATAACAATAACCCCATTCCATACAACTTCACCCCATCCCCTCCTACTGGATGCACAAACTGACCATAAATGAGGTCCATATTAGTAACCTAAATTGACGACAATTTTTTCCCTATCAATTTATCCATTCAAATTGGCAACTAAAAAAATCATATCGAGCAGTTTCTTATCTTTTTCATTCATAAACGCGAAAACCCGTTGATTTCTTCCACTATGAATCATATCACATAAGTTTGATATATCTGCTAATTTCAATTTAACAACCATGATATATTGTCAAATAATTGCTAATCCCAAACTGCACATGTGCCAAATTGTTGATTGCAACAGTTTTAGTGTTGCCAAAATAAACATTACCAGGTGTTTAAGCAATTTAACAAAAAAAAAAAAGGATTTTGTCAAATAGCTTTGGCTTCACTTTTCCTATCCTTAAAGGGCAGGTAATGCAGATATATGTATAAGTGCTTTTATCTGAAAAAGTCTGAAAAACCAGAAGAAATCAAAACTAAAAATAACATGATAATTTTGCAACTATAAGTTTAGCTTATCCCTGGTTTAGCTTGGCAAAAAAACAAATACATAAAGTAAATTTTAAGGTAATTTTGGATGAATATCCATTAGCATCTTGATTTGAGGCATCCTTCCTCTATGCTGATGTATACAGACTTTAAGAATATTAATAATTTCATTCGTTCGTCATTTTACGAACCAATTATTAATCATAGTTTGCAATTTAAACTTTTTGTTAATACATGACAAGAATTTTGTCCTCTATTGTTGAAAGTAATAAATATAATTGCTGGATAGATAACTTAAGAAAACTTATCTACATAGACCATCAAAACAGTAAATTCTTAATTCAATCTATTTTGTTTTCAGTTGCATATTTCATCATAATTTTTTTATCACATAAACCTTATAAGTTATTAGAACGTATTCAATTATTAAATCGTACAGGCGAAGCAAATCTTTCCTTTTATGTCCAAACACCCTGGGTTATTTGATTAAGCAACACCCATCAGACAACCAATTCTTTGATTGAACGACCTTTGTCTGGAAGTCCTATCTGTACATGGTAATGAGTTGCGCCCTACTCTAACTGTCGCTGAACTGACATTCCAGTATGGACGTCTTTAGTTATAACGCAGTGTTAAGCCGAGATTTGAACCTATCACCTCGCTTTCGGTTTTTTAGAAGAGCTGTGCTACTATAAACAGATTAGTATGAGAAAATGAAATCTGCTTGTAATGACTAATTAAAATGAATGGGGAGCAAGATAAGGACTGACATCATCTTGGCATCAAACATTATCATTAGCTCTATAACTCTCTCTCTTTCTCCATTCTTTATTCTTGTTCTAACATATTATCTATGTATCTCTTTCTCTTTTTCTTTCTGTTTTTTTTGTTGTTTTTTTTCTCATTTTTAATCTTCAATAATAATTTGTAAACTTCTTCTTTTTAAAAACAGTTTCTTATTTATTACTCTTTTTATGGGTCTTTCTTAGAAATTTCTCCATTTAAATATTGAATAAATTTTAGTTTTTCCATAAAATTTAGATTTTACCTACACAAATTTGCGAACTGTGAGAAAAAGAAAGCCAAATAAACACACATACATAAATTTTGTTATTTGCAATATAAGATTAGGTTATATAGTTCCTAAACCATTTTTACAATCACTTAAAATTATTTTATACTAGAAAGAGGAAGGGAGATTGGTTGAGAGTTTTTATGATAAAGCAATTTTTTAAAGTATATTTTAGGCACATTATTGTCTGTAGCAGATTATATACCATCCCCTAATATTAATTTCATGCTAGTATATTGTAGAAGATTCCTTTAAACATGAAATTGCTGATAGGTTTTAAAGGTTTTCTTTAAGGAAAGGAAGGGTAGTACCTACACCCTTCATGAAATAGATTACAGCCTAAACATGGCCACTAATTAATCAGTTGTTTTTTTATATCTTACTGGAGATCCGTACAACATACATACAAACATCCAGCTACTTTATGGTTTGTTGTAATAACTAAACACTGATGGCAACAATTATTGATTTATGAACCAATTTTGTGGTACAGATGTAAGTGGCTTCAAAATAAGAAATCACAGTGAAATAAGCAAGTAATTTTAAACTAATTTATGATAGACTTGTTTTCTATGTAAGATTATATAAGATAAAAAACACAGTCAAATATTTCCCAGAAAGGATCAATATCCGTTTGGTCAAAATAATTTACTGATATATTTTTTTTAACTTTTTAATTAAATTCCATTTTCACCTCTGTTTTATCCCATAGTAAGAAATGAAGGTAAAGATAAAGGATGTTCGGGGTAATCACTTTCCACTCGCAATATCAATCTTTAAAGTTTTATTTATTTCCTAAAAAAACCTTATAAAGGAATTTGAATCATATATTTTTTTTATAAAAGAATAAAAATTTTCTTGTCCTAAAGTTTCGTTGTATTTACTAAAGGTCTCTAAAATGGTCATTTCTCTTGGATCCTGCCCTTTTTAGGAGCTTTATATGTGTCTAGGAGGGATTTTGGCTATTTTCTTGGCTCTCACCGCAAAGGTTCATACATGCAAGGGACATAGTCCCTAGTATCCTAAAAAAGATAATGATATGTATGCGAAAATTAAAATGTACATGACTTTTGATCTTGCTAAAGCAATCATCAAGTCTTTCTTTCTCTGTAGATTTGAATTATTGGTTAAAACGTTTGAACATAGCTAGTTTGGAACCAACAAATCAAATTCAATAAAAGTACCCATAGGTTTTAGCATACGAAAAGAACTTTTCTAACAAACTTTGGGTACTAGTTTAATTTACAGTATATATTGTCCCTCCCTTTCTGTTAAAACAATCATTTAGTTTTATATAAAAAAGCAAAGTTTAAAACCTGACCTCGGGAAAGCTAATAAATCCTTGACTGTTGATTCTAGAGGTTTTCCTTACCCTGAGAAAACAACAATATTTTTAGTCGATATTTTGAACAAGGATAACAACATCCATACGTTGTAAAACATGAACAATCATTGAAATATTGAGTGAACTCAAACAAAAAGAAGGAAATGTATATATTATTACTTTGATCTTACACAAGATTTTCATGTTCTGTAATAAAGTAAAACTCGCAGCAGTCGAAAATAACGATCCACCCACTTATTGAATGAATGAACTGACCAATAGGTAAGTTCCATGTTAGCATCCTAAATTGACGACAATTTTCTCCTGTCATATGATATCCACGTATATTCTACATCCATGTTCACGGTCAGAAGTAACTTCTCATTCAAAATTATACAAGTCAAGCAAATTAGATTTGTTATAGAGAAATCATAGCTTTACGGGCAAACCGACACGGCCTAGAGAGTTATATACAGGATTCCTCAAATGTATAAGTTTTAAAAACTTGTCTAAGCGAAGCCTTTCTACATTTATTATTATAACTACGTCATTTTAAAAAAAAAATTCCACCCATTTCAGCTCTTGCCAGAGAATTCCTGTAAAAATGAGGTATAATTTTGAAAAACTCGATGATCAGTATTATACATATTAACTTCTTTAGTTATTTTGTTCGGTTTCATTTCTTTTAATGTTGTCATCCCTTTTTCTTCCAAGTTCTAATTGTAATTAACACTTCATCAAATAATTATGCTACCTAATTACAAAAATATAGAATTTATTAGGAAAAACAAAAAAAGAAAAAAGAAAAAAAACGGAAAATTGCTGAAAACCGTCACAAAAAAGCAACACAATCTAACCAGTTCATTAATTAGATAGATCTTAGCTAGGGGACAAACTGACATTTTTTTCCATCAAAAGTCCCCAAAGTTTATAACATATCAAATTGAGAATTATAAAATTGTCCAATGTTCTCTACCCCTAAAAAATAAAAGATACTATGAAATATATGAAGACAATTTCCTTTTTGCACTTTTGTCCCAACACATGCTAATTACTTTAAGCGCTAAAATTGGCTAAGAAAATTACTGATAATCTAATTAACTTAATTAAGCTTTTTGTTGCTGTAATGCTCACTGGACATTATTTGAAAACTCGTTTCTGAAAAGATAGTTTATCTAATACTTGTTGTTTCGCTCCTAGCCTCTAGGGGAATGCAAGTGAGGTGGAATGGTGATCAAATTAGCTTCAGATAAAAAAAAACATGATATTAAAGGACAAGTGCCCCTAGAGGCCTTTAGGGCCACAAAAGGTAAGGGTCGACTTCTCCAACCCCCACTTTCAATTTTAGTTTTAAAAGAAAAAGTAAAATAAAATTAGGGGTAGTTAATTATTTAGGTGTGACTTGGGAGGGTGGAGGTACCCTACCCCAAAATACTTATAAACCTTCCCAGTACCAATGAAAAGATACATCGCATGTGGAGAATGGTTCATATGGTTCAACGGTTAGCAAGATTCCTAGGTTCAAGACAGACACCCTGTAACTTTTATATTATCTGTTCCATTTATAAGGTAGGCTCATAGTTTATAGTCATCTTACCCAAATATTAGATTTTTAATAGTAATCCAATTTTATAAAAATTTAAGCTTATTTGACTGTAGAGAAGGATCTACTAACCGTTCTCCTTTGCAGTGAAGCTTCTTATAAGTATAAGAAAGATTTTAAGAGAAATCGCCCATAAACAAATGATCCCATATTTATTTTAAAACTAGGGGCCTCTAGGGGCGTAGCTACTAGTTTTACAATAGATTAATGCTATCAAGTCTGAGTTATTTTGAAAGTATTGTTTGAACTGCATGTAATAATTTTGTACTTGTTATTGGTCATAATATGTAATACATGATATAATATTTATTATATACATGCTCATCTTTTTCAGGGATAGGATTTTTCCAAAAATAACATAAGAATTTAATATTTAAGCAGAAAACTTTTAATAATCTCTTTTTTTTTCATATAAAAGGTCAATCAATTTTATATTATTCCTTGTGAAGCCATGTCTAAATATCAGTTTTAAGACTTATTTCAAAACGTAAAAAAATTAGATGAAATTTAAATATTTATTATAAAGATTTATTTGACTATATGCATTATAAAATCTAACTGATAAAATATCGTTTTTGACTCCGCTTGAGGTATGGAGGTGCTTCGTCAAAAACCTCTATGAGGTCAGTTTTCTATTTAAAACAGGAATATATTTAAAAGAAAAACTACTTAACCAAAGCAATGACGATTCCGTCCAATAGTAGCGAAAACTGTTTGTTTACTTTTTTCATAAATGGTTAGTAAAGAGAAAAGGTAGGTCAAAAAACGGGTCGGAAAGGGATGGGATGGGATGAAATCCTATAGAGTAGCATCGATTCTAATAAATTAAAAGGCAGCTTTACTGCAAACTAAATTACAATTGTGTAGATATTTAGAGAAGTGAATATGCAGAAAGTATCTACCCCTACAATTTCAATGAAATATCTATATGGAAACTTACTAATATGTGCAACATTTTCATTTTGTATAAGAAAAAGATTGGACATCCCAAAGTTAGAACAGGAGGGAAGGATGATGAAATATTGGGCTTTAGTTGTGTCCAAACTTTTACAGAAGTTTAATCTACAAATAAAGTTATTTTATTTATCATCGTTTAGAATGTAAATCAAATATAATCATTCATTGTCTTATCTTTTGAGATCCCTGATCAAATAAATAGGGGGTTATTGTTATTTTATCCAGCTGCTAGCATCACTATATCAGAGTACATGATTTAACATCCAAGTAATAATATATCGATTATTAGATAGGGAAAGTCACAAATAGGGACCTAAAGAAAACTCAAAATATCCAATATAATGTTAAAATATCAATCATATAAAAGCTAGCGTACTATTACAAAGTACTTGATAGTAAAATAAGAATGATGCAACTCTAAATCAATGTTCTTCTTACAGTAATTACTAGGCCCAGGACACACCTTACCATGGATCAAAGGACAGGTTATTGACAATATAAGATTTTTGCCCACACAGCGTCATACTAGAGATATTAGCAGGGAAAGAGGAGACAAAGAGCTGTTTATTTCACTAGTTCCTCAAAATAACATTTTCCTATTCATTGACTTCACAACTTTGGGGACTTTAGTGAATTTTGATTAGTTGGTTAATTTAGTTAAGTGTTCAAAAGTTTCAATTACAAATATCAATATATGGAAGGGGTGATTTTTTGGATCAGCATTGAGGATGTACATCAATTTATAGGCAATTGTCTTTAGATGCCTGGATATTAGAAATGTTAAACAGTTTACCTACTTTTGCTATTTCTTATTTGGGTATTAAGAGTTAAAGTAATTGTATTAGGAGGAAAATCAAGGCAATATGCTGATAAAGATTGTGCAATCAAAGACCTTGAGTAAAGAAAAATTGACACCTGAGGTTTATTATAGGTATACCACCCTTGTAAGATTTTGAAAATAAGTTTATTTCCGGTATGGCTTCGAAACCGATTAATATCCGCTGTGTTAGAACCGGTTCTTAGCAAAACTGAAAAAAAGCATGTATTGTATCGTATTACAGACAATTTCCTTCAAAAAATAAAATATAAATCATAAAATTTATTTGTGTTTGACCCAAGGTGCATATTTCATTTTCTATCCGCGGAAAGCTGTCTACAATAATATGCAATAATTAACTATTATAGGATTCATATTAGGTTTAGATTTATAATTCATACAGTTTTCTTTATGAACCAAAAATTAATACTACTGTGGTATGCTCCTTACTTTGCCTCGCTATAATGTAGCTTCGCTTCTCCAGCTCTATGTTTAATTTTGTTGATTCCCCTTGAGTTATAGGAGAAGCCGTTGCAAATACCCCCAATATAATTTATCAGGTTGTATACAGTTATTGTGACTATATGTGTGTATTTAATCAATATGCATCTGCTGTCCCCCTTCCAAATGCAGGGAGGGGACCAGCCCTGTCTAATTATATTGGTGTTATATCTCTTTGTCATGTAATCCTGATTCATATGTTATAGCTATATTGTTAAATACAGAGAAGCGAAGCTTCTCTATAATTGAGGTTACCACACGTCTGCTCACACACCCGTAATTCCGAATGGGATTCCTAAGAATGTTTTAAGAAATTTCAATTGATGTAAATCTTCTTGAACTAGCTTGTAACGGTAATGTGATACAACTAAAGAATAACATTTGAGTGCCCACCAATAATGTATTGTATACAAATACCAATTACATTTGTGGAGATGCAAGGGTGAACAATAATTGCATTTCACTTTTTATACACTTTTTTCCTTTTACACAGTTAAGCTATTTTTGTAAAATAGATGAAAATACATTAAAGTGGTAATCTTTCATTTTTAAATGCATCATATTATAATCTTTTAGATTTATTCTAAAAAAATAATGTTTTCTCTAAAATATTTTTGAATTGACAAGTTTAGACAATAATTCTAGGAAATGAAAGATAATTAAAAAATTATTTTGGTGGTTTCTATCAAAGTTCCTTGTGGAGACCCGCCGTTCCCTTGATTTGAAAATATAAATTAAAAAGGGAAAGGTAGTTTTTCATGTGTTTGTGTTTTACTTTAGGTCAGGTTAGAGTATGCAGGATTAGAACATCCCGCTGAGGTAAGGCATAAAGAAATCCTTCCCCTCCTCTTCTTTTAATTTTATTTCAAAAATATAGATGGGGGGTGCTCGCTAGGAACTTTAAGGGGAACCTCCTTTATTTCTTTAAATTCAAATATGTGTAATGTACTTAAAATTATTGTCAAATATCGATCTTCAAGCAAAGCCCCCATACATCAAATATGTATACAAATATATATACTTAATAATTTTTTATTTTTATAGTACTTAGGTACTTAGGGGGAGGCCATTTTAACTTTAAATTGTACCTTTCATGAAAAAGATTAAGTTCATATGAAATTTTAAATTTGAAGGAAAATCTAGAGGCCTCTAGGGGCACTTGAGAGAAGGGGGGAATAGTCGACTTTTGATTTTAGTATTTCAAAGAGAAAGTATGAAAAACATATTCTGGGGTGGGTTAACTTTTTATAGGGTTTACTTTCTTTGAGAGGGATCTGGTACTCTCAAATAGTTTCATACCTTTCATAGATCTTTGAGAAGCTCCTCTGTAAAGGCGACCTATATCGGTTCAGCGGTTAGTGAGATACACACACATAGACATCCTGTTACTTTTATGTGAGGATTATATTATGAACAGCATAAAAAAAGAATGTCATGATTTAAAACTGCTAACTGTCACTACCCTAGACGTTCAAGGGGTAAGGGGTTAAGAAAATACCCCCTTAAGCTTTTTCAAAAATACATCAGAATATCCCTCTAAAACCCTGAAAACCTCTACTATTACCACATCAAAATAAAACTTGAATGTCCCTACATGGTCAATACCACTGGTTTGTTCTTCCTTACTTTCCATGCCCACAAATAAAGAGCACAAATACGCCCTATCTAAATCCACGGTAAAATATTGTTTGTATGTAGTTGCAAGCCCAAAATTAAATATTGCAATTAACAAAACATTAAACTTAAACGATATTACAAAAATTAGATGGTATCTTAAAGTATCTTAAATAGGAGCTTAAAATTCACGTTTCCACCACTTTGTGTCTCACGTACGGCCGAACGGATGAATGGACATTTGGAATTATGGAGTAGCTTCGCTACAAAAAATATCTTTAAG
>LS055382.1:0-16400 GCA_900241095.1 Acartia tonsa
CCCCCCCCCCCCCCCCCCCCCCCCCCCCCCCCCCCCCCCCCCCCCCCCCCCCCCCCCCCCCCCCCCCCGGGGATGTGTTTTTTCACTTTCATTGGTATGACTCCTTTTAATCTTGCCAGAGGGGTGAATACTTATTTCAATTTATAGTTTCAGTCGTAAATAAGAGTAAACACTTTTCTAATGTTTTTTTTTTTACACGATCACTATAATTTGAACAATTCAATATGCTTTCCAATGTGCAAGTCCAAGACAGCTATAAATATGAATTTTAGATTAATTGTCCCATCCCTATGATACTGACGAAAATAGTAAATAATTACATTTATTACACGATACCTAGTTTGTTTGATTGATTGCTTGATTGATTAGCCATAGTTTCTTTGGGATTGGACCTAAGACTTTCCGATAATACCTAGTAATAATTTATTGTTCAGATACCTTCAGAACAAGACAGTTGTGCAGGTGTGGCTCTACGAGAACGTTAACACCAGAATTGAGGGAGTCATTGCAGGTGAGATTCACTTTTTATAAAAAGCAATACAATTCAGAGAGAAAGGAGACGGGGACAATGGACTGTTTATTACACTAGTCCCCAAAGTTTATAATAACCTTCTCTTATTCGTTGGCTTTACAGCTTTTAGGACTTGTGTGAATCTTAATTGGCCTATCATTAAGTCAGTAAACGTTTCAACCACTAATTTCAATCTACAGAAGGGGTAATTTTTTGCAACATTGGGGTTGTATATCATTTTGTCGGCTATTGTCTTATCCCTTTAGATCCATGTTTTCAAAAACTTAGAAAACTGGAATGAAGTGTTATCTTGTCAGGGTTATATGCATATGACAATGGAAATGACGAAATCATTAAATTGATATTCTGACTGGATTTTGATTTTTTAGATATATTGGGTGTGTCAGAAAGGGTTGTAGATTAGATATTTTCAAGCAAAATAAACTATGTTTGACTAAAGATTAAAATGCGAAATATTTTATAACAGACGTCAATCGTCAAATGGGTACTCGAATTTAGATCTGAAATTTTGCATGAATGATCAATGATCATTAGTAGGTCTATTTTCCCTAAATCGAACAATAAGTTGGAAAAGTAACGGCTGGCGGCTCAGCCGTTTTGCCATTTTTTTTTGCTATCTTAAGAGCAAATTAGTCACGAAACCTATTAATAATTAATAAACTACGGGAGCAGCACACAAAATAGACACTGTTTTAAAGTACCCACTTTTGAAATAATGAAATAAAACAAATGTGAAATATTTAGGATTTGACGAGTACATGAACTTGGTCTTGGACGATGCCTGTGAGGTGCACATGAAGAAGAACACCCGCAAGCCACTCAGGAGGATCATGCTGAAGGGGGACAACATCACGCTTATCCAAGCCAAAGACGGAGCCAAGTAGTTGTACTGTAAATCACCTCATTATCGCAGCATATAGCATGGCATTCCAACAATTTTGTTCAATATTTTTTTTTCTCGTTTTAGACAACAATTTAATTTTCCGAAAATTTTGTGTAATTTTTCTTACTTCCTACTCATTGCTATATGTTGCTTACTGTGTTAGCTTGTAAAAATAACCATCATGATTATCTATCTGATTTTTTTGAATGCGTGCATTTTTTGTCAACGATCAATGGACAACTTGTAGTTGGACATATTCGTATTATTTTGTGTTCGTCGTTCTTGTTTTTCTTTATATTAAATACAACTTTTTGTACCTGTAATTATTCTTTAATAAATATTCTTAGGTACGCTATAATTTTACGTAGTTCGGAAGTTTGTTAAATATCAATGTTACGGATTAGAACTGGTTTAGTCTCGGAAAGAAAAAGAAGATCATTCTACCCATATACTAAGCACAACGATGTCTGTCTGAACCTTATTACTTATTAGAACGATTTGTGTCGGAACCCTGAAAACCACTGAACTGTGCTTTATAGAGAAAGACCTAATGCATTGTGTTTCATATAGTTTAGTTTAACTCAAATCTAGTTCGCATATATTTATGGAGTTGCTGATATTGCCATTGCTTTCGGAATCATATATACCCAGGTCTATAGCTTTAAAGGTGTGTTGGCATCTCCCTCGCGAGGCCTCGTCTTTGTAGCTTTAAGTGGAAGTATTTAGTATCAATCGACTAAAATTGTGGAGAGATTAGTCCTGTAAATTACACATCTATCTATTTGGTAAATAGCATCGTGAATAACTAAAATGTCGAACACATCGAGAAAGGTTTTAAAGAGGATCTTAATAAATAAACTAGCACACAAAATTGGTTATTAGCGCATCGTGTTATGCTTCTTTCGAAAATTTTAGCAGCGAAGCTACATTTTAATTCACAATGTCCGTCAATCACGAAGTAGGGGAAACATGATTTTCCCGACTCCTTTTCAAGATAGATAGCTGATTTTTTTTGTGAAGATTCCTATGGCATATGCCCATCTTATCTATACATTGTTTTGTACATCTGTCTGTTATTTGGGGTGTTAGATCGATTCCTAGATTTTCAAGTTTTCACTATTTTCTCAACTCCTTTGTAAAATAGAGGGCTGAAAATTTTCAGGGGTTAATTAATTTTACATTCTACATAATTCCAAGAAGTTTTAGTAAGATTTGTCTTTTATTGGGGTGCTTGATCGATTCCTATATTTTTAGGTTTTCGTAATTTTTTCTATTCCTATTCAGGATTGAAGGCTGAAATTATCAGGGATTCAATTGAATATGCCCATGTTCTACATATTTCCATTAAGTTTCATTAAGATTTGGCTACTAATTGCGGTGTTAGATCGATTCCTAGATTTTTAAGTATTCGTGATTTTAAAGGTTTGGTGATTTCCCTAATTACAAAGTTTAATGTTTATTGCTCTATAGTAAATTTTATTTCCGATTTCCATTCATAACTTTCGAGCTTCGCTACTTTTGGATGATGTCATCCTTGTTTTTTTTTTGTCTAAATTCAGTGTTTAACATCGTGATGTTTTAATAACAGGATGTGTCAGTTGGTGTGCCACAAAGGATATCGCCAACCCCTGAAACGATATTGTTCTCCATTATAGTGAAGCTTCCTATTGGCCAATGAAAGGCACCTCCACCCTCCTGTGTGAAATCGCCCCTTGATGCATGTAATATTAAAAACCTTACCCCCAAAAATTTGTTTCAATTATGAAACTAAAATTAATATGACTATCTATAACGACCTTCGCGTAACTCGCTGCGCATCTGCTGATTGGCACATAACCGCGTCATAACTAAAGATGTTTAAAATGGTCCCTACTGCTGCAATGTCATCTGCGCGACACAAGTACTTAGACATGATGAATGTTTTGCATCTCTTTAACACATTACACAGTTAGGACGTCCAGACAAAGGTTGTATACCATAATGAAAAATTTTGTTCAGAAATACACCAAAATAAGATCTCAATTCTACTTTGTACTGTGACTATATTATACACATTGGCGAAAGAACTAATATTTCTCTCATATGGCGTGACTGAAATGAGGAAGCCCAATCTTTTCATAAAAATACCATTTTCTGAAAACATGGACAGACAAGTTAGACTTTAGATTAGATGCGTAGGTAACGGACGGGGGGACGATTTACAGACACTTAACGCTATTAATTAATGTTCGCTGCTTCTCCCTTTGTTTTGGAGACATTTACTTTATTTTCAACCTTTTAATGTTGTAGATAATCCTTTTCCTTAGTAAAACTAGCCCACAAAATAACTATAAGACTTTCAATATTAAGCTAAGAACCAAAAATCTTTCGCAACTTATAGATGAACAAACAAACGTATACTTTTAGTTCAAGACTAAATAGAATTAAGGTTTTTTTTTAGATTTACTCGGGCACTACATAATCTTACCTAGAACTTAAAACAGCTCTATATTCAGATAGTAGAAGTATAGCCATGCCCAGCTGAGAGGACAGACCGGTCAGCATAGTAACCTGCAGCAGACAGGACACAAAATGTGCCCAATCAGTTGGTAACACCTCGTTCACTTGCAGGATAAATATCAAACTTGATAGAAAAACAGCAAAAGAGGTAGCAATCTAAAATAAATAAAAAATATTTTAACTTGTTTATTATAAACAGTTGTTTATGCTTTTTTCAATGCTTCAATTTCTAACTAGCTTAAAAGATATTATGTTATTGTTTTAAAGTGTGAAAGTGTCTTAATGTTTGAAACTAAACAAAGATATGCGAAAAAGATCAAAATGAACTGGCAGATATGTTTGACAATAGCTTGGCTATTAAAAATATTAACTTGATTATTCCTTACCTTACAAAATGTATAAAATTTCTTTGGGGATCGTTTGCATGACTTGACAAGGACCACCCATGAGAGAAGAGAGAGAATCATGCTGGTTAGACATCCATAGATAACTGGCAGAGAGGGCAAGGATTCTGGTACAGGTGAATGAGGAACACTTGGCAACAGCTCCATAAGACCATAGGTGCCAGAACTTGGACACACACATGCAGGAATCTTAACAAAGGAAGGGATGACTTTTGTAAAGATCTTGTAATTTAGACATGAAGAAAACTTAGAACTGTATTAGAGATCTTCATAAATAAATCATTTCCGAGACACATGTGTATATGATGTATGTATATATGTACATATATTATAAGGCACAATTAAAATGACAACTTTTACATTCTGTGTTAAAAAAAAATGTTTTACCCTCCCAGAGCCAATGCAAATAACAGTAACCTTAGGTCCAAGTCCATTTCTGTCTTTTGGTTCACACACGCCCAAATAAATTCATATATTTTAGTGACTAGCATAAAATCTTATTCACCTTTTATCATTGACTTCAGTTCGTGAAACTTTGAAATTATAAACTATTAAACTTAAATATAATTGTCATATTTACTATGCATGCATCTTTAATGTATAAATTGCTTTTATCTTTATCATTGGCAAGTAACTAAAAGCACAAGCTAACCTTTAAGTTTTCTACTTGATCAGCTTGTAAAAACTGTAATGAGCAGGTGGTAGCATTACGCATCTCTAATGTATGAAGGTTCACACTTCCACACTGCAACTGACTCTGGTTCGTGTACGAGGACTGGTTGGCCGAGTTGTTCTTGGCATACCCGTCGAATCTGATGACAAACATGTAGTCATTCTCCAGGGCCAGCTGGTCCCGTGGCTCGTAGGCCACCTCAGATTCATTCAGCTTACTAGGAACCTTAAATGAATTTTTTTACTGAACCAGATAATGAAAAGCAATTTTTTTATATTATATTACAAGTGACGCCTGGCCCAGCATCTAGGGTCAAATAAAAGTAAAAGACATCATATTTAAGAAACCTTGACTAATCAGAGTCTTATCTCAGTGATTATCTAAAAAGAGTTAAAAATTTTCGTTATGGATAAAAAACGGTAAGGCATATCTGAATCTGAATTAAAGAGTTACTTCACTAAAATTTACCTTTGTTTCTATGGCAATTGTGACCAAATGTGACCTAAGAGCATATTGATGTAAATGATGGCTTTGAGTCTCAACTATATCCTGTTAACACAACAAAGAGTAACAAAAAAGATAAAGATAAACGGGAACATAGGATTTTAGAGCTATAATGCGATGGGTTGGTATGAAGATCAACTGAAAAATAAGGCTTAAAAACCGTATCTACATTTTAAAAATATATAGTTTAAAACATGTTTCTCTTTTTTCCTTGAGTTGATCAATGATGATAACAGAAATGATAAAAATATTGTTGTTTCCAGTGACTGTATCCTGGTCAGGCCACTGCAGAAGAACATGAGTACCATGGAAGAATTCGTTAATACTTTCATTCTTTTCGCTTTCAAGCATTGTAAGTTCGGTCCAGTTTTCACGCTAAGAAAAAATAAGTAAATAAAGTAAAACAGTGTTAAGTAGCAGTGCATTTAGAAAATTGCAACAAATAGGAGTCTGAAAGGAAAAAATACTTTTTAGGTCTACTTTTGGAATATCGCAATTTGTTTAAACATTTATTGAAATCAAACCCATTAGAAAAATCAAAAGGCATTGACATAAAAAAGAGTTTTGTGTTACAATGTTTGAAAGGTGAGAAGCAAATTAGCTTGGTTACGTAGAATATGTTATTATTGAAAGATTTCTAATAATTTAATGATATTGAAATATATGAAAATTATAATTCTAGTAGTGCCCATAGCTCTGACCAGAAAATCTAATTATATCTTAACACCAAGAGCATTAAAACTTAATTAGAACCGGATACCTCACTAGATAGAACCTATACATATATATATACTATTAGAGAAATGATAAAGAAAAATAAACATTTCTCTCTCTCTCTCTCTTCCTCTCCTTATCTTACTAAGATACAAGGGATGAACATAAAGAACTGAATTCTGAGCAGTAAATAGCACTATAAGGGATTTAATGTGCCTGGGAAGAGGGGGGTAAGGGTGGAGGGGTGGCTTGCCGGCAGGGAGTAAAATAAAGATACAATGCTCATAGCCTGTTACTTTTCATATTATTTGCAATAAACCTTCGGGGGGTATTTCATTTCAAGTAGGCTTGTAATGTCTATTTTAACATAGTATTACTAAAATTGATAATAATTTTTTTTATGTTAATACTAGAAAAATTAATGGATTTTCAATAGAATTTAATTGTACTGATAAATATGTGTTTATTTTTTAAAACAGTCAAAACACAAATTCTGCTTCAAGTCAAAGATAATAGATTTTTCTGCAAATGTTAACCTTTTTGATATCAACAAAGCGTTTGATATTACGCGCAGCCGTATATTTTAGTAGTTTTATAATAAAGAACTTAACTTTTTTAACATTTCAAATAGATAGTTTACCTTAGCCAGATTCACTTGCTTTACAGAGACATCACAGTGGGGAATAGAAAAGGTTTTGGTTTTATTTTCACTTGAAAAATTTCGACCAATCAGTAAACTATGCCATCTACAATTTAACAATACATTTGTCTTTTTCTTCATAAAAATGCTTTAGAGTTCAGATCATTATTGCTGAACTTTCAATAAGTTTTTCTAAAATCCTATAAATAAATATAAATAATGCGACTTTTAAACTCATATTAAACAAATCATTTTTGTTTTAAAGAGTCACCAAAGACACCTTTAGGTTTAGCTGTGAATCTAATAGGGGATCGAATTAGTAAAGTTATACAGTAATTTTAAATGTGTATTTTCTTAATCATATGTTACTGCGATAAATCGAATTCTAAATCCTTATATATAAGTAACAGGTTGATGTCTGTTTGTGTGTAGTTTAAGATCTCACTAAACGCTAAACCGACATGGTTCTCTATTAAAATAAAGATTTGTTATTGATTTATGAATATTTTTGGTAGGGTACCAAGAGAAATCACCCCTAGAAAAAATAATTCCCCCCAATTAAACATTTTTCTCTTTTTAAAACAAAATTAAAAATCGACTTCCCCCATCCCTGTCACTCAAGTGCCCCCAGAGGCCTCTATGAGCGTATTCAATAATTTTCATATCTCATTGTAGAATTACTATGTGTTTATTATTTGTTTTTAAAAATGACAAATAAATATTTCTTGTATTTTCAAAGATATAATAATTTTGTCCTGTCATGTGCCAGAGTTGTCTGTAGGCAAGAAAAGTTTGGATCCCCATACAGACAATAGGCTCCATTAAAACCAGTAGATTCAATTCCAAAGTTGGAAACTTTTTATATTACAAAATACTTAGATTAATCCTTTTACAAAATACTATACAGATTATCTTTACTTTAGACATTACTATGATATGAGCTTGATATGGAATTTTAAATTTTAAACAAGGACATTAAGTAGCACAACAATAACAATCTAATCTAAATTTGTGATTTGTAAGTATCTCAAACGATTGATGACATTTTTTCCAGCTTCAGCAATTTTACATGAGATATAATTCAACCTTTAAAAATTAAAAAGGCACAAAAATCGGTAGGTTGAGTTCATAAATCGCCTGAGGTGATATTGCAATATTAGATGCGACGCCTCATTTTGTTGTATTTATTTTATGGTTTATTTGAATTAGTTAGTTACATAGTAGCGGGAAAACATAAGAGACATAGGATTTTTCTGATACAAAATGACGCCCATAATTTCTTACATATCAATAAATTTATTTCTCATACTTTGTTTACATTTTATTACTTTTTGTTTTGCAGAAAATCTGTAAACCCATAAGATTGTTTATTTGTGTTTTTTTAGTTTCTTATATATACTCCATTTCCATTTATCTAATTTACTTCTTTTCCCAATCAGATGAGCTTATTTTCTCTATTTCTGTATCGACTTTTATACAGACACACGCAATTTCAGAAGGTGAACATTTTCTTTAATTAGGACACGTCCGTCTGAACCAGAAGGACAGCTAGATCTTATGTAGGTTTAGGCATGAAATAAATTGCGTGATCGTTTTTTTTTGCTTTAATTGACTATTCATAATTTTTTCGCATTTTTAGACAATTTTACAAAAAGATTCTATTAGAGTTTTAGGGGTTAATAGTTATATTTAAAACATAAAATTAATTTGGGAACCTTTTTTATTGAATGCTTTTGAAGTTATCTTAAAGTTATAAAATATTACTGTAAAAAATATGAGTGTAATTATTCTTTGGTTAGACAAAATAGTTTGTTTCCTTATGGTTTCTAACAAATCTCTGTAGCTCGAGCGGTCAATTCTGGAATATCTAGAAAGAAAAAAAATAATCTTTTTATTTTCATGACTACGCAGCAGTAGCTCTGTCGACGACCGCCAAAAGTCTAAGAAAAAATGCTACAGCAGTTATTTTTTTAACATTTTCATAAATCCATTGCCGTTAGCCCATTTATTTTAGAAAAAGTAATTAATAAACTAATTTCAAGTAAAATAACACATCATAATTTAAGTATGCAGGGACTAAAAGCCGCCTAAGGGCGGTGTTGACAAAAAAAAGTTTCATCAAAGTACTTTTAATATTCCTAAAAGAAGCTTTGAAGACAATCATTAATAACCATATTTTTGATTTTGTACATAAAGAAAAAAAAAGATTAATACCTGTAGTTCCCATACTGGTTTTCAGTGAAGCTGAAATGTAAAAATAAACGTATCAACAAAATCATGACCTTTTTCTTAAAAAAAAAAATACAAAAAAAAACAATATATATTTTAACTTTTTAAAGATTACCTACAATAATGAATGAATAGGACTAAAGATACCCTCATATTGAGAATTTTAATATTATTGATTTAAATAAACCAGAGGGCAGGATCAAAACATTGCACAGCTTAACACTGGTTGGTTGGGGGGATTTTCATAACTTCAATTCAATTTGCCATTTATTTTACGAGAGAGATAAAACTTTCATTTGACTCTTTTTATTTTCTTTATATTGAATAATATTTCATCATGTGTGTAAGTGTGTGTGAGTGCGTGATGTGTGTGTGTGTGAGTGTGTGGTGCGTGTGTGTGAGTGCGTGGTGTGTGTGTATGTTATTTGTACTGCAGTGGAAATGGTCAATGGCCAGAGAGGAAGTAAAAAAATTTAAGCCTAAATTTTAAACATTGAATTATTAAGGACAAATCTGGTCATTAGTGGTGGAGTAGAAATAATTTGAGTAGGATGGAAATAGTTGATGAACAATCAATGTCAAGAAATAATAATTTTTGTTTCATATGTTTGAAATACACCAATAAAAAAAATTCCTTATCTTCTTTTAGAGAACGTCGGGCGAAAGTACTAACATACTTGATTTTTTTGATCAAATAAGCTGAAGAAAGTTACTAAAAACTAACCAACCTGGAAATATGGAGGAGTAAATGTTTGATAATTTTGAAGAATGAGATGATATCCAGGTAATTATTATAGACCTGTCTGGTCCACACAGTGCCTGACTGCGTCCTGTTCAATTTGTCCAAATATTTCAGGTAGCTCAAGGTCTGGTGGAGGATCTAAATCAAAACAATTGTTAACTTGTACAAAATTGTGTCACAACTTGTGTAAAACTTGTGACTGCGTCCCTAGCAGCTAGAAGCTCTGTATTTGAAAAGGTAAAGAAAGCAGAAAATAGTCTAAAACCCCCCCAAAGGCCTAATCTATATTAAAAATTAAATATCCTAAAACCATCCATAGACTTAAATCTAAAATTTAGAAAGCCTGAAACCATCCCTGAACCGATGTAATGCCCACAAAATAGAAAACTCATATACATATCAAAATCTTAACCTATAGATATGTATACAAGGATTTTAAATTTTTTAAAAATTAATTCATAACACACAATTAAGGAGTCGGGGGATCGCACATCAATAAGTAATTTCTCATAATTAAGTTTTAAGTATTTTATTTTCATGCAAAGTTGTTCGATTATTCATGATCTTAAATCTATATTCAGAATATGCTTGAAAGCTACAAAATCATATATGGCTTACTATAAACAACTAATATGAGGCTGAATTTAATAAGAATAAATTTGGAACTCGTTATTTTTTAATATTAATCCAAAATTTACAAATGTAGAATTTTTCAAATAGCAGTAGTATGAGTAAGATGAAAGTAGTATAAAGAATACATTTGAAAATGTGTTATTAATTATTGCTTGAATTATAAAAAAAAATACTTAATCCTGCGTTCCCTCCTTCATGTTCAAATATAAATGATAAAATAGGTCTAGATATATTCTCTTTTGTCGTATTTTGTTTCTATCTTTTAGTATAAATTAGCTGGATGTGTAAATGGCAGTCCCCAGTATATATTAACACTTGGCGTATTTTTTTTTATTTGACAGAAAGATGCTCAAATTGATCTTATAATCTCTAATAAAAAGTAGAAGAGTAAATCACATTTACCCCATACAAATGTCATACTGAACAAAATATTTTATTAAAGCTTTGTTTAAGTTTTTAGGTGGGGTATTGAAAGAATATCTAGTCAAGTCACGACGAAGCCATTCGTTTTAGAATTCTAGCGGCTTCGCCCTCTAGCAGCTCTATATACGAGGAACAGAATGCTGGAAAAATAGCTTAAAACCATCCCAAGACTTTAATCTGAAATAGAATAGCCTAAAACCAACATAGGAGCTGTGTAAAGCCTACCTATAAAAAAAAACTCAATTGTCGGTTCAGCTGTTATTAAGCTCTTAAGCTTCAGACAAAAAACCTTACTTTATTGTTAGAAGGATTGCATAGACAATCTGAATTATTTCAATTTCACATATACCATATGTAACAAAGTCCTATTATATAAAGTAGTATGGTTATTTTGTCTGTCCTTTCAGTTCTCCATTTTACAGAAACTTAGGTTTCGAAATGGCTTTATGATATTTTATTGTTAGATTAAAACTTGGTATGGTTTTAGGATATTTTACTGCTATTATTCCCCTAAATGCTAGCGGCGCAGCCATTACTACAAAAGTACTTTGGTAAAACTATTTTGCCCTGAAATAGTGCAATATAAAAGTTTAAAATTGCATTACTTGCCACAGAGAATAAAGTCCCATGGGATGTAAAGTGGGTCCAGCATGAAACAAACTATGGACTTACTATGGACAAAATAAATGTAAAGATAAAGAGAACAATTGTGTCCATAGACGAGGCAGCAAAACTAATATTAAGTAAAAGTAATAGTAAGTTGCAATTGCATTACAAATAACCCATTTTGTGTAACTCAAATTTATATAATAGATGTTTTAATCTAGACTAACTTTATCTGATTAAACATTTCACGGATCATTATTCAAAAAAAGAATATTTCATTAACAACTTGCCATGGAATGATTTTTTAAAATTCTAAATCAAAGCATGTATTTAATCCATTGTGTAAAACTCTGGCCATTTCCTTCCTGTAATGTTGCTGTCCTTCTGTTATATCGTCTGGTCAATCAAGAAACAACATAACAAGGTTTTTTTTCATCAAAAAAAATATTTTCGGATAGGATTTGACTACAAAAGTATCGAGGCCTAAACTCAGCATGCGAAAACAGGTGTGTATAGCTAAATTCTTGATAAAGCTAGCGCACTTGAATATGGAAATAGGCTGGCACACCAAGAAATGGAAACATTGTAATACACAAAGAACAGGTAAAAACACTTAGATATTGGACCATGCTAGTCAAGGTGGGCATACGTTTAGGATACAGAACCAGGCTATACAAGAAGGATATAGGATTATGATACATAACCAGGCTGTTTAAAGTGCATAAGGGCTTAGGATATAGAACCAGACCATTAAAAGTGTATAAGAGTTCAGGATACAGAACCGGGCTAGTAAAACAAGTTTCAAGGCAATTAGATCAGAATATAAAACAAGATGTTACATAAAAGCAGGGTTGGCAGGAAAAGTCCAGGGCAGATAAAACCACATGGTTTTTTCGGGTTTTAACCACCATCAAAAATCAACAAAAATCCATAGCAAAAGTCCACCTTGAAAAAAAAATGCTGTTTTCGTCTCCAAAAAGGCCCTAAATTACTACTTTTTCTCAAGAAACTTCTTTTTTTTTCTTAAAATGCCTGTACACACAGCATTAAAACATTAGAATTTACAACAAAAAAGACTTATTTTTAGAAAGCTACATTTTTATTTGAAAAATGTATTTAGGTATGAGAGAGGCAATAGTGAGCTGAGAGGATTTCTTGGTAGTATAGATACTCTACAATTATCTTGAATGAATGAATGATAGTACCTAAAAAAGTTAGGCTTGCCTCTTTAATTATAAAACTAACAGATACAACTTTTTTTATTAAATATGCTACAAAATATATCTATGAAACATAGAATAAGAATTCAGAAACTAACAAATACTTTTAGCTTAAATTAAGAACAGTGATCTTTTGACTTAATAATTTAACATCAATGTCAATAAGTTAATTTTATAATTTAAGAGGCAATCCTAAATTTTTTACTAACGTACATTCATTCAAGAGAATTGTAGAGTATCAGTACTACCAAGAAGTCCTCTCAGCTCATTATTGTCTTTCTCATACCTAAATACATAAGATTGGGTCAATACGTTGACATTTACGAAGATTATTTTTTTTAAATGAACTTTTTTTCAAAAGTCCGGACTTTTCCTGGAATAAACCAATAAAATCCGGACTTTTGCTTGTCCGCGGATTAAACCTACAAAAGTCCCGAATTTTGCCAACCCTGTATAAAATGGGGATATATGTATGTTTTAATAAGAAGGGTTAGGACCATGAAGCAGGGATCTAAAGGGATAAGACAATGGACTATAAATTGATGTACATCCCCAATGATTACAAATCACCCCTTCTGTAATTTACAATTAACAGTTAAGCCGTTTGCACGCTCTACTTAATGAACCAAACAATGAAAATTCAGTAAAGGCCCCAAAAGTTGTTAAGCCAACGAATAAGAAAACTTTATTATAAAACTTTTGGGACTAGTGTAACAGCCCAATGTCCCCTCCTTCCTTGACTATTAAGACCTTATAATGGAGTTCTTCTTGAATGAAAAAAAAATCCATAAAAGATTATGATTTTCAATACTGCTTTAACTTCAGGGATAGGGTAATGGACAATAAATTAATCTTCATATAATTAATTACAACAATATTTAATTTATATACAGTTTATATCATTTTATTATCCTATTATATAAAGTAGTAAACTTTTTTTGTCTGTTGCAAAGAACCACACTAGCCACCGAACCGATACAGTTCTCCTTTAGAATGAATCTTCTTATAGTTCCAAGGAATGTTGATTACTAATTTTGGGAAGGGTATCTTTACCTTTCTAAGAGGAATCACCCCTAGAAAAAAATTCACGCTCTTTCACAATTTTTTTTTATTTTTATTTTTCAAACCTAAATTGTTAATTGTATTGTGATCAACCCCCCCCCCTCACCTTGAGTGCCCCTGGAGGCTTCTAGAGGGTGTAGCCGTTAGTTATTTTAAATATCTAATAAATCCTTTTTTTGATTGTTTAGCAATATCTTGTCGCCTGAGTAAAATTTCTTGTGTGATGAAAGATTTATGAAAAGGTTGGGTAATCCCACTTTCTTCCTCTTTACCCAGGGATCTTCAGGGATAAGACAATGGCCGATAAATTGATGTACATCCCCAATGATGCTACACAAAATTACCCCTTCTGTAGATTACAATTTGTGGTTGAAGTGTAAGAACACACAACTTGATGAATTAATAAAATTTAAATAAAAGTTCCCAAATTTGTTAAATCTACAAATAAGAAAACGTTATTTCAAAACTTTTGGGACTAGTGTAATAAACAGCCCAATATCCCCTCCCTTCCTGCTCTTTACCACTTTTAGTATAGGTGTTCCTACACACTATTATAATATTTCTGTAAAGGTTAGGTAATCCCACTTTCTTTACTACTTTTATTATAGGTGTTCCTACACACTAGTATAACATTTATGTAAAGGTTAGGTAATCCCACTTTCTTTACTACTTTTAGTTTAGGTGTTCCTACACACTAGTATAATATCTATGTAAAGGTTATGTAATCCCACTTTCTTTACTACTTTTAGTATAGGTGTTCCTACACACTAGTGTAAAACCGCAATATGACTCGAGATCTTACACATGTAGTCAAACCGCTTGATAGGCGATTGACCCACTACACGCTGCCCGATGAGGGAGAAAAACCAGAAGGTTCACACATCTTTGTATTTCAAGATGAAAACCAAAGCTCTAAAAAAAATTTAAAATACATCAGTCAAATAATACATATAATATGATAATCAGATCAGACAATTAAAATGATCATGATTTAGTTTAACGAACACAAAGCATCATTAATAAGCGTAACATATTGATATTATCAGGTTAAACAGGCACATTTGGTCTTTTCATTAATTGAACAAAGAAATCAGTTGGCTTTTTGGTTAACAGAAGAATTTAAATGCAATTTAGGCCTTATACTCAGCATGCATGTAATAATCATTACCTGAGTTACGTCTCATGCAAGCCAAGCAGACTTCCAGTGGGGTCTCAACATTCAAACACACTTTCCGTGGCACAAAACATCTGTTCCTTGCATTCTCCGATGAACAAAGGAAAATGCGCTCGCAGAGACAACAACAAACTCGCGCACACAAATGCTGCACTATCATTCAGAGGTAAATTTAGAGGAAATGTCGTCTTTTCTGATTCAATGGAGTAAGGTTTAAGAGGCATAAGGTTTTTCACAAAGAGCACGACGAATGACTCAAGGAACGCTCCCTGTCCGATACAACTAGTATAATATCAATGTAAAGGTTAGGTAATCCCACTTTCTTTACTACTTTTAGTAAAGGTGTTCCTACACACTACTATAATATTAATTTAAAGTTAGACAGTATTAGTATTTTAAAATTAAACGATGATTCGCTATTTTAAAATATTTACTGAATTGTAGAGTAATATTTCTGCTAAACTTCTAGTGTAAAGTATAATATACTTTATCATTTTTCATTTCTATGTGTCATAAGTATATAAATGATTATCATATATAGGACGAAGATTTAAACTTTTAAGATTTAAGGAAATAAATTAAGTTGTTTAGGTATTCTATGTACACAGAAGAATTAAGCTGGGGTATTTTAGAAGTTTATTTAAGATGCTCAATATGGTTATAATTATTATTTTAAAACTTGATTATAGAGATGCTTCGCTTATAAAATAGAGCCTGATCGTCCTATGAATCGAAACTAAAAACATAGACATATGGGATATGTATCTGATATGAATATAAAAGTCAAAATTAATTGTTTTCTAGTTATTTATCGCTTATTATAGACAGCTTACCGCGGATGTCAAAATAAAAAATTATAAGATCAAAACCAGTTTTGTTAGCCACAAAAACTAGTATTTAGTTTATCGTTATTCGTAGAAATTCGTCTGTAATACGATGATTCACATAATTTTTCAGTATGTCCGAGAACCGGTTCTAATCCAGCGGTTTATAAGCCTTATTGAAAATTGACATACTTAATTTTTATGTTCCAAACATGGATGACAACATCCATAAGTAGCGAAGCTCAAATAAATCATAAAAAAAACTTTAATAATAAAAATCACGAAACCTTTTAAAAATGTATGATGTTTTTTTTAAGCATTAAGCTAATAAGAAAAACGTTAAAATCAAAATTCGTTTTAGCATCCCAACCAATAGTAAGACCTTTATCTTGAACAGGATTCAAATCACAAAAAACTTTAAAAACTAAGAAACGATCCAGCATCCCAACCAATAAGGGTATCGTAATAATACTTGATGGAAATATGTAGAGTTTAAAGTTATTCAATCCCTGAAAATTTCAGCTGTCTATCTTGTATAGGGATTGAAAAAATCATTAAACCTAAAAATCTAGGAATCGATCTAGCACCCCAACCAATAAAGGCATCTTAATAAAACTTGATGGAAATATGTAGAATTT
>LS055383.1:0-16370 GCA_900241095.1 Acartia tonsa
CCCCCCCCCCCCCCCCCCCCCCCCCCCCCCCCCCCCCCCCCCCCCCCCCCCCCCCCCCCCCCCCCCATTAATTTATCTGCAATTGACCTATCCATATGCATCTCTGGTTATAAATATTACAAAAATATATATAAGCATAAAAAGTCGGGTATAACGAGCTCCTACTGGGAGGCTGAAGGCTAACCAAATTTTATTCAAAATCTACAGAATGTCTCATTGAACACATTTTAGAACCATCTTTATACGACAAGTTTCTGAACAAAATGCTGAAAGGTATTAGTTAAAAAGGACGTCCAAGCTTTTGAGGGAAGTAAAATGAGAGGTATTAAAGTTAGAGGGGGGTAACAACCCTTTACCTCCCCCCATTAGACGCCAATGTTAATTGATTACATAAAGTATTAAGGATTTTTTGTCTGAAGCTAAAGATCTCATAAATTGCTGCTCTCAATAGGTTGTACTTTTTAGAGAAGCTTGATGCCTTAAGTTGTTTTAGGCTATTTTTATATCCAGCCCTTCACTAACGGCAAGGGTTAAATCAACTATTATATAAAATGTATATGTAAATTGACAAAAAAAAAATAGAGGGATAAATTTAAAAATGAGTGGGAGAAACCATTGTGAATAGGTATATTAAGTTACAGACATAGCAAATGGTTAGGAGAGCGAAGCTAAAAAAGACACGCTCAGTGTGTTAAAAAAAGGGAATATTATAGAAAGGGAAAGTGAAAGTAGGAAGGGGGTCCAAAAATACCCAAACAATTTTCTAAACTTGAGTCCAATTGAATTTAGTCTTTTTTTAACGCCAATGAAAGGGTGAAAGGGTTAGACGCTATCCCGGCCAGGAAAAAGGAGTAGTTAAAATAAAAGTATGTCTGCCTGTACATAAAAATCTGGCTAACCATTGGATCAATTGAAAGGTCAGGTTTAAAAAAAAATAATCTCTTTTCAAATTTGTTCATCGTGGCATAATTGTGAGAAAAATCAATCTTTTTGTAATTGTCCTACGACTGTGTCATATGATACTAGAACGTAAATTAAATTAAAATCTAAGACATTTCCTTATCCCTAGGTCCCTGGTAATATCCTATTGGACACATGGGTGTACTGAACGAACTATGAAACAGTGATACCAAAACTTATTAAGGCTCTCAATGCTTTAAATTTTAAAATAACAGAACAAAACAAAACGGAAAAGAAAATTAAGTTCAAATTAAGCATTTAACCCTTTAATAAGATAACTTTATTAAAAACTTTAAACTAAGCTATGCATAATAATGAGTTAAAACTGTCTATAGGCCAAGGTATTCCCCACAAACTTATAAGCGCCTAATATTTACATATAAATTGAGAAATGAAATAAGTTGACAACTCTTAAAATAAGCTTAACTTGCATTTTCGTTAATCTTGTTTCCATAGAAATTTAAAACATAATAGTAACACAAAAATTACAGCCTATAAACCCAAGTAGCAGTGTTGTGAAAGCATGTCTTTAAAATCCAACAAGTCTGTCTGTGAAAAAGGCCATATATCTTTTTTTGTGTCAAACTTTACCCTACATTTTTGTTAACCCCCTTAGTTACACCGTATATGCTTTTCTTTTACAATTTTAAAATATATAGATATATAGAAATTTTAGTTGATAATTTTAATAATAGAATAGAATATAATAGACAATTGTCCGCGGCAATAAAAATGAAAAATTACAGGACCTATTTCTAGTTTGTTGGTTTTAATTCATCGGACAATTAGATTCAGAGAATACTGGAAAATTGTACTGCATAAAATTAATACATTTTGTCTTATAGTGATGTTTGTTTTTATTTGGACAGAAAAAGGTTAAAAAAGATAAATGGCCCAAATTAAATATAGAACATCAAAGTGAAAGTATAATTTGCCTTAATAATGAACATACAATTTAAGAGGGGTGAGATAAATGGTGCACCATATTTTAAAGAAAAAGAAATGCGAATGAGGCAAAAACTATTGTGCCTCTACTTTTGTTAGCAAAAACTGCTCGCAGTCGATACCTCAAAATAACTATTTAGAAGCAGCGAATCCGCAAATTGTTTTTTAAAAACTGCATTTTTTAAATCTAACCCATTGGCTATTGCTATTGCTTTCCTAATATTTATCAACTAGAGGCCTTTAGGGGCACTTGAGGGGGGTAATTTTTTTCTAGCGAAGACTTCTCTTGGGAGGGTATTTGTATCCTTCTCCAAAATAATTATAAACCTTCCCAGGACCTTTGAGAAGCTACCCTGTAAAGAAGAACCATATTAGTTGAGCGGTTAGCAGATCCTTCAGTACAGACAGACAGACATAGATCCTGTTACTTTATTATAAGAATGAATGTTTAAGTGAAAGGGAATTTTTTAAAGTAGCCGTTTTTGCCCCTCAGGGGGGAGTAGTCATTCTCGCCCCTCCAGGGGGCCAATAAAATAGAAACAAAAAGTTTGGTGTCAGACTTTAAGATATAAGGGATATTGCATAAGAATAAAAAATTCGCTTTACAAATGGATATATAATATACATGTATATTATAACATAGAAAAAATTGTCACCAATTTAGGGTGCTAACAAGGACAGTTCGTTCATCCAGTAACAGGGAAAGGGATGGGGTTAAGAGGAGGGGGGTATCAGACATTAGCCAGCTACAAGTTTCACCTTATTAGAGTACATGATAATTTGGTGTAAGATCCAAGAAAAAGTAAATCAATTGCTGTACATGATTCAAACGAATAATAGTAGTCCAAAATAAAAATCAATTATATGAAATGCATTTCTTTTGAGCATCGTGAATATGTTTTCCTAAAGCGAAATGGGGGACCAATTGTCTTGGGTCTTCCATGAAAGCCTTATATATGTTATAAAATTATTATAGGGGCTAGGGTCAAAGCAGTAAATACAGTAAAACAATAAGAAAGAAAATAAGATATTAACTCATTTTTTTTATTAAAATTCCATAAACCGTATTTTTCTGAACTTTAAGTAGTAAGTGTTACTGCAATTCAAAATTTTTATTGTACAAATATTAATATTTTTTTTATGATGCAGCCTACGTACAAAACGTTTTTGATCTGCTGTTTTTTTAAAAGAGATTCTTATACTCAAACTCAATTATTAGAAAATAAAAAAAATAAAAAGAAGATAATAAAATACCATCAAAATTTAACCAACGCCAGAATATATCCCCTAAATCATATTAATACCAGAGAGTTAGCTTTTAGCCTCTAGGGACTTTGCCCAAAGAGGATGTCATCAAAAATAAAACCAAACCCATATAATTTTTAATTAAAAGTTTACCAGATTGTGAAAACACCATTTCACTGCCACTCATAGTTAGAATTGTTTACAAATTGTTTTTTTTAGCAACTTTCACTTTTGGACAGGACAAGGGCTCCCGAAAATATTATAACATTTACTGTTGCACATGATATCTTAAATGACAAATGTCGTGCAATCAAGATTCAAGCGACGACAACCCGCTGGTCATGAACATCGTAGGTGTTATGTTTATGATGTATTGTTCCATATCCAAAATCTTAAACTCTGGAACAAACAGGTATATAACAGCTAAATATTTTTTCCCCAATCCAATGAAGAAAATAAGATATTGATAATTAATTTCTGTCAAAGGTATATGGATTTTAAAAAAAAACTATTTAAGAAAACTATAACTTGTTAACATATCAAAAACAACCTCAAATTTTTAACTTTCTTTTGTGTTGAACTTTTTAAATCTAAAAATAGTCAGCTTGTTGTTATAACTTTGCTTGTGAACATATCTAATCTTGTTATGTTTGCCTATAAAAACTTGACCGTCTTATTTACTTCTTGATTGAAAACACAGTTGGGCTCTAAGTGAAGCAATTATATTTGAACATTCGGGGCCAAGTAGTTTGAAAACTGGACATCCATAGATTTAAATAAAAAAAATTAAAGAAATATAACAAATAAGTAAAGAGCAATTACATATAATTAAATTTTTGTGTAAACATTAAGATTTTGCCAGATTAAATAAGAGCTACCTGATAAATTCTACTAGAAATCTTAACTCCATTTCTTTGAGTAAATTCAAAGTGATAAATTTACCATTAGAGAAAATAAATGATGTGCAATTAGATCTCAAAACAGCTGGATTAATAGCCTGTTCTTTTGCGTCCTATTCAAGATATTCTTAAAGAGATCATAACGGGTTGATGAGGGGAGGTAAAAGGAAGATCAAGCATATATTCCACATTTTTTACTTCAAAAATATGAATTTTAATACAGTAAGAGGCGCAGCAAAAAATGTAATAAAAAAGCGAACATGGACCTATAGTGATGAATTTTGCTCTACATATATCTATCTATTAATTTATATTTACGTCGTGGAAATAAATCTACACTAGATGTTCAGATGAACATTTTAAAAGTTTGCATAAAATCCTCAAGAATATCTCCATATTTTTTAAGTATCTTAAGCAGGTAGGGAGGGTACATTGGGCTTTTTATTACACTAGATCCTAAAGTTTTATAATAACGTTTTCTTATTCGTTGGCTTAATATCTTTCGGGAAGTTGAGTGTACAAACGTTTCAACCACTAATTGTAATCTACATAAGAGGTAGTTTTGTGTAACATCAAGAAAGGCTCTAGATTTTTACAGCTACCCCAAAATCTTAAATCGCATATTTAATAACAATAAAAAAATTTCTACTGGTATAATGTTACTAGGGGCAACGGACGCCCCCAAGAAGCCTCTAGGTGTTCTTAAGGTTGGAGGGGGATAAGTCAACCGCCCTTCTACTTTTTAATTTGAGTTTTAATAAGGAATATTAAACCAAACAGATGTCATTTTTTATAAAATAAAAAATTGGCGCATTTGTATAAACACTCGTAGACAATCAATATTACGCAAATTTTGGGGGAATGGAAAAGAGAGGGGGGAGAACAAGTTTTAAGAATTCCTAAATATATAATAACCCAATCTTCCTTCATCTTTTTTTTTACATTAGCCCTACATTAAAATAATTATAATCTAACCAATTTAGAAATTATTTATCATTAGTCTAATAAGCTTATTTCTTAAATTATGTACTGATTATTTTTTGTGTATTTGTACATTGTATATTCTTTAAAATTTAATGTCAACATATCTTTAAAAACTGGAGAGACATATTATAATAGATTTACTATTACACCAGATTGCAGCTGGATAAACGAACTGACCAATAAATGTCCATGTAAGCATACTAAGTTGACGCAACCTGTCAAAATATAGACATACATTCTATATCTATTCATATTAAAGACTTTTTAGTAAAGAATATAGGGTTACTACGCTTTCTAAATTGTACCTTATTGTATTTTGAAATCAAAGGACATTATTAACATTCCTAAGAGCAATCTGTTACGTACGGACGTACGTAGACAACAATTATAGAAAAGCGTCGCTATTAAAAATGCAATTATTAACTAAATTAAATATCTTTGAATTTTTTTATTGAAAAACATAAATATCTATCATAAATGACAATAATATTATAATAATTAATTAATAGTACATTTTCTTGCTAATAAAATGATGTATTATATATATTTAATTCAGAAAAAGGTCCATAACTACATATTTAAAACTTATAAATTAACATTTGGTTTTCTTTTTTAAAAACTAACAATTAATATATTAATGTAATATGTGACCAAAAAAATTAAGAATTTATACTGGTTGTTCAGAACTAAATATAAATCAGATATCACAGTTGAAAATTCGGGCAAGTTTTAAAATAATTAAATAAATAGAAGATTATTACTTATAAGAAATATGTTCATTTAATAAAAAAAGCTCTAAAAAAACTAAGTAACATTAATTTCATTTGTTTATGATTTTGAAAAAGTATTGAAGTAGAAATTTATCAATTGCCATTGAAAAATTGTACAAATTTTGTCAAATTTAGAAAGTTCATAGAAAACGTTTTTCTTTGCTATTATTAATTTTAGTTTCTTTCAATTTTTCTTCCTTTTCCGCAAAAGTCGTTCAAAAACTTGACAGGCCAACATTTAGCACATTTTAGAACATGCATGAGAGGGGAAAAAGGACAAATTTTAAACTATTACAATTTTTATTTTCCAGTATTTTAATATTTGTTTTTATGTATAGCAAATTTATTGTTTCAAAATGTTTTACTAAAGTCTATTTTGTTTTTATTTAGCTGCTCAGAATTTGATTTGTCTATAAAATAAGAAATATGCTGCCTTTTTGAGATTCAAAGTTATGATGCTAAACAGTTAATTTTAATAACAAAATAACAAAACTGGTCAGAAAGTTGAAAATTATAAAACAGACATATATAATATTTCTAACATATGTCTATCTCTAAGAATCACATATACTGTTCTATTTGTTGTTATTGTGCATATTATTCGTTGCAATCAATCTCATGAATGTCGCCAATCTTGGGCACCTCAACAAACTGGTACACCAGCCGTTGACCGTCAACCTTGGCCAGAATACCTCGCTGGTAATAATACCTGAAATTAAAGATGATTATTAGAATTTGTGGATCAACCAATCAATTGTTATGCTTTGAAAAAATTTCCAATTCTATTAGGGACATAATTTCACAATAGCAGAAAACGCTTCGCCTTCAAAAATAAACAATAATGAAAAGTTTGAAACTCACCTCAATGCTCTGCCCATAGTTTCATAGTTCATATCTGGTTTATTCTTGTGCATACCCCAGAGACGAGACACAGCTTTACTATCAACAAGCTTGAAGATTCCTTTCTCTCTATTGCTCCACTTTATAAACTTGGGACAACATTCTTTGTCCTGCAGAAGCTTCAGTAGGAACTCCCATAGGTAGGTGGTGTTGGTCTCACGTGACTTCCGCCGAGCAGGCAGCCCGCCAGCGGGGTGTGATGTATTTACCGTTGAAGAAACCCCGTTGTTATTGCTTGGTGGTGGATGGTGCATAGGTCTTTGTGGATGAGGAGCATGGTGGGAGTGATAACCGTCCGGCTGCCGAGACGGGGGGGATGGAAGAGAACTTGTTTTAACCGGTTTAACTAAGCTTGGATGGTGGGGATGCGGGTAGGGATGTTGAGCTGACGGATGGGAGTATGGAGAGTATCTTGAGTGATACCTTGCTGCGCTACCAGCGCTTGGATGACCTCCAGGAGGTGAGAGAAGAGCTGGATGGTGGCGGGGATCACCAGGTGGTAGATGAGGATATGGTGGCCGTGGGTGGTCACCATGGTGGTAGGAAGACAAGAACTGGGCAGAAAATGGTAAGCTGTTCCGACTGGGGCTGGGCGATGACGGCCGAGGACCGGTAGGCTGGCTGGACGAGGATAATGGCGGGCCCGGCAGGTGCAGACTAGATTTGTGTGGCGGGGGCGCCTGTGGGGGACTTGGTAGACTAGATGGATAGCTGCTGGAAGGATGGCGGGAGTTAAGTTGTGACGGGTGGTTTGCCGCGGCGGCCGCAGCCGCTACAGCCAACGGAGAAAAGAACTTTGACAAGCTGCTGAAAAAGGGATGGTTTGGTGGGGGAGGGGGTGGGTAGGAGGAGTCTCCTGGTAAACGGGTGTGTGGATATGTTGGAGGGAGGTGCTCTCCATAAGCTGACCGGGAAGAACGTTCTAATGGCGGACTCATCCGTCCTGGGGAAGGGGGGCGGGCGTAGGGAGCACAATCAGATGACAGGGAGGGGGAATGGGGTGGGATTTCAGTCTTAATTCCATCCAGAAACCGGTTTTCTGAAAGAAAGAAACATTTATTAATAAAAGATTGAAATTTTTTTAAATAAGCATGTGTAAGCTTATGTTAATATTTCACAATTTTCTAACTATAAGTTTGACCTTCAAAAAGACATTATCGAATCATTGTTATTTTCTCTGTTAATTTCTATAAAATTAACGGTGTTCGCCTTGTTTAAATGCCATTAAAAAGTCAGCAAAGTGTGATATTTGGCAGGGATCTAAAGGGATAAGGCAATGGCCTATAAATTCGTGTACATTCCAAATGATAATGCTCAAAATTGCTCCTGCTAAAGATTACAATTGGTGGTTGAAACATTTGAACACTCAACTTAAAACAATCAAAAATCACTAAAAGTCTTTAAAGTTGTTAAGCAAACAAATAAAATAATTTTGGAGACTAGTGTAATAAATAGGGCCATTGTCCCCTCCCTCCCTGGATATTTGGTGTGTTCAAATGATATATGATTAATTGATTATTTCTTTGTAAAAGTTGGAAATTTGGCCAATCATTGTGTTAGCTCGTAATACAACGGTTTTTAATTGTGCGGCTACTCTTTAACTGGAATATGCCTTCAAGTTTCTTATCTAAAACACAATATGCTTAAAATTAAAGGTGGGAAAACATATTTGGATTTAGATCAGAGATCTAAAGGGATAAGTCCGATAAATTGATGTACATTCCCAATGATGATATAAAAAATTGAAAGGTTTGGCCCCTGAATTTCTAAATCGACCAATCAAAATTTAAGAAAAGTAGCCATAGTTGTTAAACAAACAAATAAGAAAACGTTATTATATAACTTTGGGGACAAGTGTAATAAATAGCTGGATTTAGATTAATGCCATATTATAATTATTGTTTCTGTCTTATCTCATATAGTTTGTATTGAAATTTAAATTATATCGCAATGTGCAAATAAGATATGCATAATCAAAGTATGATACTAATTAAAATGGCTTCCTTGTAAAAATTTCCAAAAATGCTAATTTATGAAACTATGCAAATGAGGCAGAGCAAAATGGCACCAAAAATTGACATCATACAATAAAGTTGTCCAATGAGAGGCCAGTGTACATTAACCAATGGTAAAATATGATTATGTACTCGCCTCTCATTGGTTATTTTATCGTATGACTTCATTTTTTTGGTGCCATTTTGCGCTGTCTCCAATGACAAGGTAAAACATTTGTTTCAAAGTATTGCTTCCAATGGACGCAATAGTCCTTGTTTATAATGCATTTAGTATTGTTAAATAAATATCAATGCCAATGGCATAAATCCTGTATTTTTGATTAGATAATCCAATATAATTTCCCATATTATCTTATGGACTGAATGGAAACCATCCTCCCATTCTTTTGTTTAAGAATTGATCGTATGAGATTCTCTAACCTTAACCTAACCTCTTATAAAAAAAGCATTACTAATGTATGCTTTTAAAAAAATTTAGGGGGGGGGGTTGAATAAGAGCATCATTGCCAAATAAAAAGATATTGTTATTAATCCTTATAATCTTATTAAAATATTCAGCTATAAGTTTTATGAAATTCTTTCAAATAATACCAACACATAGTACAATATAATATACAGAAGCTGTTGCGCCCCTAGAATCTAGGGGGGGGTTTATTTTCTAACTTTTATTAAGGATATGTTTTTGACATTCTTAGGACATAAATAACTAGACAATCTCTTTTTATTTCAGTACTAGCGCCTACGCCCCCTAGAAGCCTTTAGGGGACCCAAAGGTGGGAGGGGGAGGATGAGTTGACCCCCAACAAATTCTTCATAGAAGTTTTAAAGAGTAAAAGGAATGTTTTTTTTTAGGGGCAATTTTTCTTCCCAAATTAGTTCTAAATCTTCCCTGGCCCCATAAGGTGCTTTATTGTAAAGGAGAACCATATCACTTCATTGTTTAGCAAGATCCTTTTACTTTATATAATGGGATAGATGAAAAGTCTTATAAAAATTCCAATTTTGTAAAATTAGGCAATAATACATGAAGCTCAACACTCTGTTGAAAGAAACAAAGAAAATAAGTATTTTTTCTATAAAATGTAAAGGATATGAAACAGTTTTGAAACAATTATATGAATGTACACATACACCAACTGTTAGCTGTCACGGATATAGGGAAGGTTGCTTAAGCAAAACCAGGGAAAAAGGGATTTGTCATGGCTTTCTATAGGCTAATCTTTTAAATTTGATTGCCTTTTTAGTTTAACTTAAGCTTTTCTTACTAAATGTTAACTGTTTAACAATTAAAATTTTTCAAGATTTGTTACCCTTTATCCCTGGGTAAAATTACGCAACAGGCTGCGGATGGCTGAGGAGGGGTGGGGGAGAAAGGAAGTTGTATCTGTAAAATGATTATTATAACCATGAGCTTGAAAATTTCACAACACTACCACTCTCTCCCCTTCCCTCTTCCCCTTGCACTTTACACTAAAAGTCCTATATAGAATTCAGGCGTTCTACAAGGATACATCTTTGGAACTACAAAAAGCATTGGAATTCTTTCATAAGATTCTGTCCAAAAGTAGCGCAACAATAACAAACTAACAAAATATTTGACAAAAATTGTATAAAATTAAATAGATAATTAACCAATTTAGTGCATAGGCAAACTTATTGGTAAGATTTGTATACTTAAAATATATGTGATAGAAGCTAAGTAATCTAAAAATGCTCCTTTTTTGACAGGTTAACAGTGTATTTTGTCGTGCGTTTTGTAAGAGAAGGGAAAAAATGTTCGTATCCGCTTCGTTGGTTTAAAAAGATTAAATAAAATGTGTGCAGTGCATCCTTGTTAAACTTTTCTACTGTTGTTTTATCAACATAGGTAATATCAAAAGTCAATTTTTGAAATAGCGCTGAGTAGTACCTACAGGATTTATTATTACTTGGATCTTAGGCCAGATTACCATGTTCCCTGATGAAGTGAAACTTGTAACCGGCTAAAAAAAGGATTTACCAATCCACCCCTTTACCCAATCCGCTCCCCTGCTACTTTATGAACGAATTAACCAATCAGTAATAAGTCAGTATATGTCTCCAGGTTTGGCAGGGATATGCTTATGGTGTAACTCAGAGAGAGAAGGGACAACGAGATGTTTATTACACTTGTCCCCAAAGTCATATAATAACGTTTTCTTATTCGTTGACTTAACAACTTAAATGAATTTTGATAGGTTGGTTCATTAGGTTGATTGTCCAAAGGTTTCAACTACAAATTAAAGCGGCAATTTGTGTATAATCATTGGGAATGTATATTAATTTATCGGCCAATGTCTTATCCCTTTTGATCCCTGGGTACCCACTGCTGTGCCGTGTAGGTCATTATAACACATTTTAATTCAAGTAACAGACAAAAACCAACATCATTTTCTTAATTTACTTAAAGCATAAAAACGAAAAAATTTAAGTAACGCAGTAACAACAAGCTATATAACAACAGTAGACTTTAATACACATAATAACAAAATTTTCTTGGGTTATTTAAAACAGCTTTTTTGATGATATGTTTTTAAGTGAGCAATTTAATGAGATTAGATCTTTTAAGGACCTTTGAGCGTCGAAAAGACAAACAAACATTCCAAGAGTAACGAGTAGATTCGCTCCAAAAAAAAATAAGTGTTAAAAATTTAAAATTAATTACATGTATTTTTAGCCAACACAAGCTAGAGCAGAAAAAATTGAAATGCAATTTTAAGGCTGCCTATGAATCATACGGTCACTAGGAGACTATTTATATTTCTAGTAGAAAATTACCTAATTATTTTACTACTAGCATAGTAAATTCTACTATAAGTATCTATCTATCTGCTGGATATGTAGAATGTAGATACATGGCCGAGACATTCTACGTCAATACAGGAGACAACACGAGTTGTGAACAAAAATACTTCAGCATTCTTTTTTAACGGTATGATAATTATTTTTTTGCAATAAAATACGTTTCAGAAATGTACCTAAATCTACCTACGTAACCGGTTATGTAAAGATAGGTGTTTCATATTTTGCTCTAAAAATCACACCAAACCTTAAAAGGCTGGCCTAATATGAAGAACATGGCAGTTTTTGAGTTAATATCCTTAGCATATAACATCCTATAGCTACCCCATATATCCCCATACAGTTATAAGCAACTGGACACATACAGAAGGATTTTAGGATATATAATTTCCATTGTCTTATCCCTGAATCCCTGCTAGTTACTAGGAAATGTGTAAAGGTGGGTGTTTCACTGTCTGCCCAATTTTTTCAAGTCTGTGTACATTTTTTCTAGAAATTAGGTATAAAGTTGCCTGATAGTTCTACCAATTTACTAAAATGGTTGACCTATCTTAGATAGGTTTACATGCAATTTTTATGATTCAACCAAACGTTCATGTATAATTTTTTTTTAGAATATCTACGTTCAAGTAATACAGGAAAATTAAATGTTTATGGTTGTCAATTTGATTCCATCTTATTCTAGGTTTCAAAAAAGAAATTAACTTTTCTAAAATTTAGGAAATATATATGTATACTCCAAAGTTTTTAAATAAAAGCTTGAAAACGAAATACAAATAAAAATTACATCATAGATGACATTAATCTATTTTTATTTAATCAAAATACTATTTAAGTAATTTTTACTTTTTCATAATGATTTTTAAAATAAACATAAGCATAAATGCTTGGTTTTTTTTTGCAATTTTGACAATTTTTTCTCAACTTCAATCTTATGGGGGGTTATTAACAACCCCCCTCCCTGCCATACGCCTAAAAAAATACTATGTCTATGTTGTTTTAAAATTTAACATTAGTAAATTTTAAAGAGTAAAGTAATTAGACCGTTTTTTAGTTTGAAAATAACAAGATTAAAAGACACAAAACGTATTTATTTTGACTAAAAACATCTCTTTATTTTAACTCGGCCCATGGCTTTATTATATTAGGCTAAAAATGAAACACTAACAAATAAATTACGTAGCTAAGAACTGGAAAAAAATTAAAAGAAAGTTTTAAAATATTGGACTTGTGATTATTAAATAGTATGTTTACATATTAAGTAAGGTAAATATCATTTAGGTGCACCTATCTTCAATGTAAGTATAACTAATTAACATTTCAATCAATCAGCTTTAAGTAGTGGAAACTTAAGGACAAAGGAACTTGAGTTAAAGAGGTGCTCAATTTTACAAACAAGAAGAAAAACAAATGTATGATGACCGCATAAGCTAGGAAAAGGAACATTATGGGGTTCACAACATTTAATCATGTTGGGTTTAAAGAACTACACCATAAAATTGTATCTCCCCAAAAGCATAGCTACCTTTGATATAAAAAACTGTAAATCATGGGCTTTGCAGGATGCATATTAATTCATTTTAAAAAAGGTTTATTTCTACTTTATATTATGTGGTTTGGTTTCTGTAACACAACATGGATAAATCCGTGGGTCCTTTAATGACCACCTGTGGGCAGGAAGAGATATATCCGCATTTTTTTCATCATTTCAAAGCTGCTAGTTTTTTTGCTCTTGAAATGTCACTCGTTAAAAGAATTTCTAGCGGTCAGGTACAGAATATGCTGTACGGGTCTGCGCGGAAATAAATTAATTCCTGTGAATATTTTTTTAAAAAGTAGTAGTTTTTTAGACAATTCTTAACATGTTTTTAGGCTTTTTTAGCCTATCCTGCCACTTTTACAAAGCCCCTAAATGCTAGTTAGTATAAAAAGTATAAAAAAAGTTTAAATAAAACTAACAAATTTACCCAAATATAGAGCATAAGACCAAATTCTTGCTATGACTAGCCAAAGCATAATTTTCTACAAAATCCTGCCTTATTTCACAAAATGTACAGGATCTATCTGACCTTTCTTTAAAGACAATAATATGTACAATTCTATTTACATAGTATGTGAAAAAAAAGAGTTGAAAGAAATATTTCCGTGTATAGAAAAAGTATGCAGTAGAGATATATGCAACTATAAAGGAAAATAGAAAAAAGGAATGAGTAAGAAACAATTGGAAAGTAAGGAATTTCCGCATACAAAACCTTTAAAGGTAAATAAACGTAGAAAAATCATGAATATTTTAAACATTACAAGTTATAAATACATTTTTGCAAAAACTATAATATTTCAGACATATAATCCATACCATAACACTAAAAATAGCATTACATGTAATCCAAAAATAAATTTCTTTAAATACTATTGATTGACAAAGTACTATTCTGTATGGAATTCAGCCTTTCAAACATTTAAATAACAACATTAACAAATGTCAAACGATGACGTTTGGGCAGTCAATAATAGAACAGTTCTCAAATGCTATACAATACGTTTGGGTTAGAGGGAAAAAATGAAGAAATCTACCTGATTTTTGTACTGCATGTATTTTTGGTGGATAGGTGCCCCTACTGAGCTCATCTGCGCTAGACGGCATCTCATACGGATGGAAACCCCGCCGGCGGTAGTAGTGATCAACCCCATGCGGCGGTAATTCATGCCGCCGCTCCTCAAACCGCTCCAGACCAGCATTGGGCGGCGGTAATTCTGAATGTATTGACGGCGGTGGTGGCGGCAGATATTGAGAATGGCGGGTGGATGAATAATCATCGGCGATTTCGGGGGATGGCGGTGGCAACGGGGAAGAACAGTATGGCGGTTGACGCCGCTCTTCGGGTGCTGGCGGCGATAAGCTTGGACTGGACGCGGCGGATAGGTTGACAGCGGAATCGTGACTAGGTGATGGAGACCGACGTCCTGACAAAAATAATATTTCAAAACTTATAAATCAAAAAGTAAAAAAATCAAACTGAACATTTTTTATAATCAGTCAAGGACACCTCCGGGTAATACTTGTTTTAGGATGTTACCAAATGAGCAAAGTCAAAGATGTTGGTTTTAAGAAATATTTCACATTTATCGCGGCTTAATTTATTTTCTTCTATAAATGGAAGGTTTAGTGAGTTTGTATCTATTTTGAAAATATTCCTTGTAAAAATATAAAGATCACTTTCTAGATTTGAATAAGTTATACAAAATTTTAAAAATCTTATTCTTTAAAAGGACAAAAAAGAAATATGTGAAAAGTAAGTTAGGAAATTATAAATCAATGACCGATAAATCAATCTTTACCCATATCTTACCCTAATAATAAAAACCAACTTGCATCAGAATTTGATAATGACGAATTCAGGGAAGATTTATTTATCGTTCATTGTCCTATCCTTGAGAACGAGCAAATCAATAAAATTTAAAAATCACAGAATAAAAAGTTTTACCTTTGTGTTCTTCAATATATTTGGTCAGAAATCTTTTAGTGGCGGGACCAGACGTCGCCAACGGAGGTGAGGCGGCAGCACTATCCACAACCGTTGGCGATGACCTGTGCATCGCCTTTGGACTCGGCGATCCTTCACCACTCTCATAATCACTGTGTGACCCAGCACTGCTCATGCAATCACTGTCACCAATTGTTTTTCCACCGCCGCGACTATCGCTGCCGCCCAACCGCCGTCGGTTATCGATAACCGGCGATTCGGCGCCACTGTCATTGCGGCTGTAGCCGGCGGATGATGGCGATAGACTCAGGGGTCGGTCACTGGTTAAGCTAATATTGTCTGAAGAACAGTTAGAAAAACGGCGGGCTTGTCCGTTATTGCCATTAACGGTGCTACGTATATCACCTTTGTTTCCAACACTAACAGGAATGTTAACGGATAGTTTAGAAAACTCACCCGTCACCGGTAATTTGTTACCGGTGTCCGGCCAATAACGGGGTGGGCAGGTAAGATCTAACGGTTGATCCGCCATTGTATATTATATTATTAAAATTGTTTTATATAATAATGCCAATCATTTATTATGAAATCACTAAGATTGTATTATGAATGTTCATTACAGCTGCTTAGCTGTGGTTCTTAAGCAGTTGTTGTCTGAGAATAACTGACTAGCAATTTTGACTTCTGTTCCTCTCTCTCTCTTTTGTACACACTTCCCTTATTCTGTGCCCCCAAACCCCGTTAAACTTCATTATTTGACGGTCACAGAATTGAGGCAAAGGACAGGAACGAGGGGGTGGGGATAGGGAGGGGGTAGTTACTGTGGAATGTCCGGTATTACCCCTATTTAGGAAATAGCGGAAAAAGAAAGGGGGGAGATGGATAGAAAGGAGTGGGGGAAAATGGAGAGCGGGAAAATGAACGAAGACTTGATGCACCGAAATTTACACTTACAGACACTTAGGAGAGAGAGAGAGAGGGAGATGAAAAAGAGGCCTAGGGGAAATTAATGAGATTCATAAGGGAGGTAGGGGGGGATTCCGCAAAGAAATTTTTTTCTGTGAGATGAAAGAGGGGTTTTGGGGGGTGATAGGCCTACCCTGACACACACACACGGTGTATGAAGTGTGCATATACGGGAAAATATGGAATGAATACCCGGGTGAAAGTTGGTTTCTTTCATGCAGGCGGGCGGTTGGGGGGGGGAGGGGGTATTGTCATGGGGGGACAAAATTTATGTTGTTGTACAAAACATTATAGACAGGACCCCCCACCCGCCCACGCGTGCGAGAACCCAAAGATAGGAGGGCCCCGTGGTTTTTTGTGTCTTGGGGTTAGTTAAAATAC
>LS055384.1:0-16370 GCA_900241095.1 Acartia tonsa
ATTCTCATGCCATAAATACATCCAACACTGGCAAAAATACATCCAATATTTTTATACATATGTCAAAAATACATCTGTTACTGGCATTTACACATATGTTTATTTGCCAGGGGAATATTCACAAAAAATAAGAACCAATATTGAAAAAAAAGTTTACCTTAATTTCTCCACCGTCATACAACCAATCATCATGTCCTATTAATTATTTATCAATTAATAACTATTCTGACAGTTTTCCTAATTTCGCAAAAGCTTATTCTAGCCGCATACATGCATTAGTTGGGTTTTCGCAACCCAAGTGAAAACCAACTTTTGACCTCCTTATGAAGGGCAACAACCCAAGTGAAACCCAACTTTTCTCCCCCCTATGACGGGCAACCCAGTATGAAGGAGGGGCCAACCCCTAAAAAGGAGGAGAGGGGACACCTAGCGCAACTGAGAAGCTGAAAAGTACTGCATGTATGATTCTAGGTTAGGTTAAACTAAGATTAGAGGAGCCCTGCGGATATAATAACAAGTAGGAGTAAGACCACAAAGGGTTAAATCCTGTTGACGGACAATGTTCAATGTTCATGAAGTATGTATTTTTAATTAGGGATCTTTAGGGAGAAAACAATAAGCGTTAGATTAAAGTATACCCCCTTTAAAATAAACAAAATAATCACTAATACAGATTAAAAAAATTGGTTGAAAAGTTTTGACACTTCAAGATTGTTCAAACCAATCAATCATTTCCTTCCCTGATTCTTTTACTTACAAAATTGTAGTTGTTTCGTCCCTAGACTCTAGGGGAGGGCGGTGCAGAGGTTAGGAAAATAGCCTAAAACTATAACTAGACATTTACAATGCTTCCCTAAAAAGTACAACACATTTGAACCAGCAAATTTTCTACCTAGATCTTGATTTTTTTTAAAAATAACCTACTTCTAGGATTAATTAAAATAGGATTAATCAAATGCCTTAACACCATTTATTTTGGCGCGAAGATTTTCATTAATTGATAGATAAGTTCCTGAATCACAGTTGCACCAATAGCCGGGATCAAAACAGTCTCCAAATAATCCACACTCACATTTCCTAAAATAAGATTTTAATTCTAGACAACTGTAATACACTGAAAATAAACCTATCTATTCTTTGGAAAACGAACGGAATACAAAGTATATTATTTGAAATTTAAATTGTCTTTTAATTCTATAAAAGCTCTAAAATTTTATAAGTAGCAAAGAATAAATTTCAATTGGGAAACAAATTTAAGGACAGTTATCGAGATATAATTGTGCTATTTACCTGGAACCTGGAAGAGAACCTGGCCAGTAGTCCATCTTCCTGTTTTGTCTGGATACCCACCAGCCATATGGTGAAAATTGCTGCAAAAATTAGAAGATTATTTGTTATAAACTTAGAAGAATTTATTTTAATTCCCTGCAAAGAAATAAGTATTTTAAAAGCTCTCAGTCATAAATCTTATACAAAAGGTTGAAAGAAGGCAATCATTCTTATGTAAAAGTAACTGGATGTCTGTGAGTCTGTATTTCTTTTTGTACCGCTGAACAATCCAATCTTTTTTTTTTGCTTATACTTTTTAAATCTAAAATTTAAAGTTGGTATGACATGGTCGACTCATTTCACCCCCCTCAGAGGCCCTTAGGGGCGTAGCCGCTGGTTGTAAAGAGCATATAACTCTGCAACCCTAATTTATGCCATAGGTAATAATTTTATAAATCCGAATCCGGAATCCGAATTAACCCATTAATTCGGACAATTACTCACCTGAGATTCTGAAACTGGGGTATTGAGAAGCTTGGAACGTTTACAGTTGTAGCCTAGTTTCTGAACACATGTAGCTGAACGGTTCACCAAAGTTTCTGAATATAAAATAGTTTAATTGTTATCCAAGGTGGGGCTACATAACAAAAAATGCTATTGTTTTTGAATCATGGAAAGAAAACGAAGTAGCGGGATTTTGACGTAGCTTTTCTTCTATTTCTAGCCCATGCGGGGAGCTCTAACCCTGCAGGGCAAACATTAACAATTACCTAACCTAACATAAAATAACCTATCAAAAGCTACTGTGAAAATACGACGAAACCCGCTACCATGTTATCTTTACATGATCCACGTTTTTTTCTTTTATTTTAATTAATATATCAAATATTTTGTTAATATCAAACCTCCAACAATTTGCAACTAAGTGAAAGAACATACCAATCATTTCAATAGGAGCATGATATTGGATAGCTTGGTAGTAACTTCCCTTCTCTTCGAATCCATCAACCTAAAATCAATTAGAATTTAAAGAGTATGAAATATTAGGTTTTTTTATTGTTTAGGGGCGTCATTTGCACGGATCTAAAGGGATAAGACAATGCCCGATAAATTGATATACATCCTCAATTGTTTCACACTAAATTATCCCTTCTGTAGATTACAATTAGTGGTTGAATCGTTTGAACACACAACTTAATTAACTAACCATTCAAAATTCACTTTAGTCCTCAAAGTTGTTAAGCAAACGAATAAGAAAACATTATAGGACTTTGGGGACTGGTGTAATAACCAGCCCATTGTCCCCTCTCTCTCTCCGTCATTTGCCTTGTCATTTGTCATTCTTGACATGTCATTATAGAAGCATACAACCAAAAAAACTCTATAACATCAACTAGTATCTTCAGTATGTTCACCCTAGCCTCAAGCCTCAAAGGTGGGGAAGTTAAATAGCCTAAAACCATACCAACAAGCAATAAGAAATGAAAAGGGCAAAAAACTCCCTGAATTTAAAAATACTTTCATGAAATAAAGACCTAAATCAGTTTAGCTGTTGGCGATATCTTATGGGAAAGAAAAAAAACTTACTTTCTTATTTAATTCCTTTTTTTTTATAAATATGATAGGTTTATAACAAGAAAGTATAACAAAACCATAACAAGTTAAACAAAATTATAATAAATCAAGGCGTAATAAACATCAATTAAGTTGCATTTTTTTCATCCTTTATATATAGATTATTTTTAATTTTGTGTACATTGTACAAATTTATTATTTTTTATATATGTTTGCGTCCAACCCATTTTTTAAAGGTAATCATGACGTTAAATGAGAATATAATGTATATTGTATATATCTATTTCAATCTACTAAGTTAGATAGATTCGTAAAAGTATTATATTATTATAGCACTACCTAATTATCTTGTAAAACCCATGAAATAAATCCCAGTTTAATCAATCGAGAAAAAGAAAGCTATGTTTGGTTAAAAAAGTCGTTTTATAACAAAGTTGGTCTTAAAACAACTTAGAAATAATTGTGAAAGAACAACAAAAGGCCTTTTATAATCGTATAAAAATGCCAAAATGTATTGTTCAGAATATAGTTGTAAAAGAATGTTAAATAGTTGGATGCATGTGTGAAAAATTAACTTTTCTCAAGAAAAGTGTAGTTTTAGAATTTGGGAATTCATTTCTGGTAGGGATCAGGTATAAGGTATAACAAACAAGTGAAATAAATCTTAATAAATCTGAATATAAATAATAATATTTGGGAGCCAAATGAAGAGGTCGTCAATTTTACTATATGTTGTCCCCCAACGACAGGTGAAAAACACGTAGGTATAGGTTTCGTGATTTCATCGAATTAATTTCGTTATTCATGGTATAAGCTGGGTAGGAATACAATAAACTTTTGTTAATTCCAGCTAAACACTATACCTTGTGAATTTATCATTTTCTTAATCTTATGTAACTGTTACTGACAAGAAATATTTTTAAAAATACATATCGCTTGAAGATTGAAACTTCATCCAAAAAGTTAAAAATCTGTCTTTGCTAACGAAAAATTTGTTAAAAGAACTTTTAAATCCTTAAAAGGAGATTTGAGATAAAACTCTAACTAAACCCTACCCCGACAACTAGCGAACGTGTTTATACTTGACCAAACTTACCTTTGTAGCCTGCATCTGTTCATGGTTGATGTAGGTAAGGTTTCTGCCATCAGGGAAGAACTCACAGGTAACAGGTACAGGAGGAATTGGACCAGAGCCATCTAGGGGACAAAAAATAAACTAAAATATCCGCATCAAACTTTCAAATGTTTAAAGATTAAATAATTTTTTATCTAAAATTAGAGCATCTTGTTTATAAATAGGGTATAAACAATAGTGAATTCATAAAGATCACCCTGAAAATTATTATCTTCCTTGTTAATCTTCAGACTTAAAAAGGACATTTTAATATCATATCAGTGTCTTTTTTTACATTACTGGGAAATATTTAATAAAGGTTGCTATTCACATAGGGAAACTTCTTCCATTAATGACCTCTCTTAAAAACTCTTACCAATATCAACGATGGTTTCAGTGAACCTGCTGTCGGGGTGGGCATTCTGGAATTGGATACATGACATCCAGTTCAATGAAGTATGGCACACAGCACCTAAATATTAATATTTCTAGAATATTCTGGAATTGGATACATGACATCCAGTTCAATAAAGTGTGGCGCACAGCACCTAAATATTTATATTTCTAGAATATTCTGGAATTGGGAACATGACATCCTGTTAAATGAAGTGTGGCGCACAGCACCTTAATATTTATTATTTATATTTCTTGAATATCCTGGAATTAAATATTGATATTTCTATAATATTCTGGAAATTAATATAAACATTTATAGAATATTCTAAAATTAAATATTAATAGATATTCAAGAATATTCTTGAATTAGGTAAATATTAATACTTCTAGAATACTCTGGAATTATTAATATTTCTAGAATATTCTTTAATTATATATTAATATTTCTAGAATATTATGGAATTTAATAATAATATTTCTAGAATATTCTTGAAACAAATATTACCTAATATTTTTAGAATATTCTGGAATTAAACATTGATATTTCTAGAATATTTTATAATTAAACATCAATATTTCTAGAATAATCTGGAATTAAATATTAATGTTTCTAAAATATTCTAGAATTAAATATTAATATTTCTAAAATATTCTAGAATTTGATATTAATATTTCTAAAATATTCTAAAAAAAATATCAATAGTTATTTCTAGAATATTTTGGAATCAATAATTATAGTTCTAGAATATTATTGAATGAAATGTTAATATTTCTAAAATATCCTAAATTTAAATATTAATATTTCTAGAAAATTCTGGAATTAGGTAAATATTAATATTTCTAGAATATTCTTGAATTAAATGTCAATATTTCTTGAATAATTTAGAATCAAATATTAATATTTCCAGAATAATTTCAAACTAAATGCAGGTATTTCTAGGACATTCTATAAATATATTTTCTTGAGTAGGTACTAAAATACCTAACATTCATAGAATAATATTAGATTATTTACATAAATAATTCTAAAATATTCTCTAAGTAAATTTTAATATTTCTAGAATTAACTGGAATGTAGCAACCCTACAAATGTGGAATGCCATACCTGCATAACCAGTGTGTTCACATTCACAGTAGAAGTCCTTAGAGTCTTGCATACAGATACCACCATGCTCGCAAGGATTTGGGTTGCATCTGAACATTTTTTTTAAGGATTAGGATAAAAGTTTTAGTGTTAACACCATTTTTTCTTTCACCAGATTTATTAAAATGTTAAGAATAAATTTCATTTTAACGAAAAAAAAGTATTTGGGAATGTAACAAACTTTTAATTTGTTACATACTTCTAATATGTATTGTATAATTATGACAAGAAAATGTTTAGATTTTCTGTATGTTACTATCTATCCTCTGTCTATCTCTCTGTCTGTGGCTATCTATCCCTCGATGTGTAGCTATCTTTATATCTGCCTTACCTGTCAATTACCTCGCAATAGTCAATGAGAACAATATATGGGGTCAATAATTCATCTATCTGTCTGTGTGTAGCTATCTATCCTCTGTCTATCTCTATGTCTGTAGCAATATATACTCTGTCTATCTATATGTCTGCATATCTCTATGTGTGTAGCTAGCTATCCTCTGTCTATCTCTATGTTTGTAGCTATCTTCTCCTCTGTCTACCTCTATGTATGTAGCTATATATCCTCTGTCTACCTCTATGTCTATAGCTATCTATCCTTTACTACCTGTCTCTATGTCTGTAACTATCTATCCTCTTTCTATCTCTTTGTCTAAAGCTAACTATCCTCTGTCTATCTCTATGTATGTAGCTATCTATTCTCTTTCTATCTCTATGTCTGTAGCTATCTATCCTCTGTCTTTCTCTATATATTTAGCTATATATCCTCTGTCTACCTCTATATATTTAGCTATATATCCTCTTTCTATCTCTCTGTCTGTAGCTATATATCCTCTTTCTATCTCTCTGTCTGTAGCTATATAATCTATCCTCTGTCTGTCTCTATGTCTACAGCTATCTTTCTATCTACCATACCTGTCAATCATCTGGCAAGAGTCAATGAGAACAGTATCTGGGGTGGGTAATTCCTCTTCTTTCCAATCAGTTGGTCTAATATCAGGGATAAAGGAATAAGTAAATGCGCAAAAGTATTTAGATTACAGTACAAGCTTAGACCATGCTCAATCTCATTATTCATTAACAAGGATGACAACATCTATAATCAATAAAAACGAACCTCAGCAAATAAGAAAAAAATAACATTAAAATAAAGTGTACCTAAGCAATTTTAATGAAATAAATTGTATATTAGTTGCAAAATCACTACAAAAAATATTGATGCACTTAGGGATTTAAAATAGTTTACAAATTGCATCACTAGTTGTGAATTTTACTTTTATAATAATCTTGAAAATAATATGTATCAAGATTTAGTGTAGAATGAACTGTATATAGATAAAATAAAACTGCTGTTAATAAAAAGATTGTTTCTGTTTATCTATTTATCCATGAAGCCTGCCTTTTATAAAGTCCATTGATGGTTATACCCCTCATACACCCAATAAATCCAGGATCATTGTACAATCCACCTCCTGGAATAAAACAGTATCAATTCAGTAGAGTAAAACACTAGAGGAAGAAAGGGTTAAATAACTTTATCTCCCCATCGCATTAACATTGTTCAACCTTTCTATTGGGTCATTGAAAATCAACCAATGGTGACGCTTATATATATATCAAACAGCCAAGTAGCAGAAAATAATTTAGAAGCAGACGAAAAAGGTATTTGAAAAAGGTAGGGAGGTAGTTGTCTGTATATACATCTATACTATAGATCTGTTATCAATTCTACTGTGAGTAAAAACTTTATATTTTGTCAATGAAAATCTCGGTAAAGTGGATAAATTTAAAAAATAAATCTAACTACACAAACTAATAAAAGATAAGTTATTTAAACTGTTCAGCAGTATCAATTCATCTTATGATACACTGATCTAATTTATTATTTACATAAATTATTCTAAATCTGAGCAATCGGTCAATTATAAACCCAGTGATAAAAATACAAATTACTTTTTCTATATAATATTGGTAAAGGTTTGAACAAACAACACTGTTAGTCTTAACCAACCAATCAATTTTTTTTAAAAAGTACCCAATATTTTTGAGAGAACAAGTTCATAAAACTTTGGGTACCAGAGTATTGTACTGGTTACATTAAACATTTAGGTTTAAATTGATCAAGAAGTTATTAAATCTTACCCAATCTATAATATGCTCCAGTTCTAATATTCATGAGTCTCGTGGTTTTCATTTCCATTTGATCAACACTGATGGAGGCTGTGTTTTTACCCATGGACAAGCTAACCTACAAATTATAAAAAGTTAATTTAAGTTTCAAATTAAAGTTCAGATTTTTGTTCATTTTAAAAATTCAAGTTCTAATTTCAATCCCTAGAAGCTCACACTAAATTCATTTGGCAATTTTCTACTAGTGTGCTTTTATAAAGTTTTTATACCCCATTTTACGTAGGTAGGTAAATGATTTATTGCATGCTGAATTGAACTTTAAATTTTCAGACTTATTTGTCTTAAAAATGAGAATTCTTTGGATTTTCTGGATGCTAGACATGAAATCTTGGAGAATTGAAACTTAATCATTTCAGGAATGAACTCTGATTCGTGAAGGGTCAACAGGTTTTTAGAACCTAATTTTGGGAAAGATAATTTAATTACCCAGGCCAGGAATAAGGTATAGCCAACAAGTGAAATAAATCTAAAATAATAATTGGAGGGCAGGTAAAAAGGTAGTCAATTCTAAAAGTGTTGCATCCCCAAGGACAGCGGAAAATCACGTATAGGTTTCGTGGGTTTTTTTCCTAATTAATTTCGCTGTTGGTATAAGCTGACCTAGGGCTGCTTCTATGAAAAATTATATATCACCTTATGCCAGATTCCGTCATTCCAAGTTTGATCAAAGTTATCAATTTCCACCTCAGGCATGTTCTCGGCTTGGATTTTCACCTGTTCCAAGTGTTCATACGTTTCCACAGATCTTATACATTCTTTACACATTTATCAAATTTTTTTTTTTCATAAGTAGGTATATTGAGTACTGAGTTTCTTTATGTTTACTGTTTAAGTTAATTAAAATAAGAGATAAGACAATGGACGATAAATTGATGTACATTTCCGATAGATTATGATAAAGAAAATTTCCCCTTCTGTAGATTCAAAATATTGGTTGAAAAGTATGAGCATTCCTTAAGTCTGGAGCGCTCCAGGTATAGTTGGACATGACCCTCAGAGCTAAATTTGTGGAACATGATCAAACCCTCTTGCTCAAAAGTCCTGAAAAACAATATAAAGAAATTAGATGAGGTTTCAAAAGACACAAGTTAACATTAACGGTAACGTATTTTTAAACAACTGTGTAGGTAAGTTAATACGGTCAAGGGGCTGAACTAAAAATACATTGGTAGAAAATTATAAAAAAAATTATAAAAGGCCTACAAACAATAGACAAAGCCAAATAATATTAATATCTACTTAAGTAATTTATAAAGGAAGCTTAATAAAAATTATTTTGCCCTTTCATACTTTTCAGTCCAGTCTTTCAGTATTACCATTAAAGTTCTGCATCAAGTTATCAATGAAGGGCAAAATATTTTTTCCAGTAAGGCTTCGAAACTGATTAATATACGCTGGATTAGAACCGGTTCTAAGCCATACTGAAAAATCATATAAATTATATCCAGTTTTCTACGAATATAAAATTATACAATCATAATAAAAAAAACCTGTTTTGTTAGACCTTGCCTTCGACATCTCGGGGCTAACAATATCCACGGAAAGATGTTTATAATACGATGCGATAATTAACTATTTTGCATATAAGATATTTGATATGCAACCCCTCAAAGTTAAAATATTATTTGCTTACCTAAACTCTAAAGTAACATTGAACTTATCGTCACCTTCAAAACCAGTTTGTTTTATCCAGGAATCCTTTGTTCTAAAGAAGAATAAATAAATTAATATCATAATGATAAGTCTATATGGTTTTAAATATCCACTAAAATACTATTTCAAAAGGGTTAATTAATATATAGGTATTGCTTTAAGAATCTCTTTGTTTTGTCATCGCGGTATATGCACCAATTCAAAATTATTTGTAAAACTCTAGGAAAAACCATGTGTACAAAATATATCATACTGTACATTATCTGACCCTGAATTACCCTCCCCCCCCCCCACATCCTTGTATAGTACTGACCTGAAAGTAATAGGAATACTGTGAGGATCTCGGGAGCAGGTATTTGTTATATCTCCAATTTTCTCGTACTTAATTGTGTTCAAATCACGTTAGCAGACAGAATTAAACTATATAAATAGGGTCTGTTCGTTTGTCCATTTCGTACTCCATTCGAAAATAACGGATACACAGATCCAATAGACAGAGATTGTACTCAAGTTTTAAAAGTACTGGGGTAAAATGACCATTAGTATTCAGTTTCTAAAATAGAATGAATGTTTGTAGTTTGTCCCTTTGTTGTGCGCAATTATCTAAAAAAACCACAATAAGAAAATATGTGCTGTACAACATTGGACACTGAAGAAACCCCCGATTGACAACAGCTTTTTAATTATAAAACACACAAAAAAACTTCAGACTAAGTACACATACACACTCCACATATGCGTATATGTGCCACTTTGCTAGCAATAATGTCGTGATTGAAAACCTTGGTGTAAATGTCCTTTTCGTAGAAGCTGGTTGGGTTCCTATAGGCTGCAATCACATTCGTGTGGTTCAGGTACAGATTCTCAATACATCCTGATAGATAAATATTGTGTTGATTTAGAGTATAATTACTGTGGTGACTTGAGTGTCCTCGTAATGGGAGGGATGAGACATTGGACTGTATTACTATACTTGGCTACAAAGTTTTAATAACATATTGTCTGATCCCTTGATATTCAAAGATACAAGATGTCACAATTTAAATTTGTACCTCATTGTTTGAGGAATCATCGTGCCAGATTTTATATGAATAGAAAGAATATAAATGCCTGAATCTGTAGTTTCCTAAAGAGGAGTATGCACGAACGAGAGCAAATAACTAAGCACCATCCAGCAGTGATTTTAAAGGTTTTTTTGGTGAATATACAAGGGTTATGTTTAATATCGTTATATCAATTTTAAAAAATAAGTTTTACCATGGTTTTATATGATACAAACTTCGAAATGTTAGGCATTTTTCACTTTACATCATCAAATGTTTTGTTGAATTCAAACTGCTGTGACAAAAAGGTAAACCTATTCAATTAAAAATATTAATTTTAAAAAAGGATAGTAACTTGTAATGTTGTAAACAGTTGTAAACTTTCTTAATTTACAGCATTTGCTTGTGTTTTGGAGTGTTATTATATTATTTGAACCTTTGAATATAACAAAGCATTTGATGATATTTCGTCAAAGAATGCTTAACATTTCATTTGTTTATTCATTGAAAACCATGGTGAAACTTAATTCTTTTATTGGTATAAATATATCAAACATAACCCAAGTATATTCACAAAAAAATATTTAGAATCACTGCTGGAAGGTGCTTAGAATCACTTACTCTCGTTCAAGCATAGTCCCCTTTTAAAGGGAGCTATATATTGGGTCTATTTAGGGTATTTTCTATATTTCACATTCTATATTGTAAGGAATCATATTATTTCACATTTATTTAAAATTTTTTAACATTAAACACGTTATCTTATTAATTGGACTTAATTACTGTTGTTAAGTTTTTTAATGAGTATGTATTATCCAAACTTTTTAACCAATAATTTCTATCTAAAGAAAGGGTAATTTGGTTAACATTATTAAGGACAAATATATATATCAATTTATTGTCAACTGATAAATTCAATGAGTGAAAACATTCTGATACAAGTTCTTAGATATTTATTCAAATATATTTCGGTGATCATGGCACTCTCTACAGTCTAAATGCCATAAATTGCTAAATATTAACAGAAACATTGCAAACAATGAAGAACATTTCCATCATCTAAAACTACCTGTAAAATTATCGTATACAACCAGGCCTCTCTGGACATAGGGCACTCCGCCAATAAACAGGTCCTGGTCCAGATCCAGCTTCATGAATTCTCCAGGTATCCTATCCCTGATCTGTACTCTGTCGACTGATAACACAATATCCCTTCGCTCCCTGAAATTCATAAAATTTACTTATCACACAACATATTTTTTTTATTTCTAATTCTTAATATTTTCTTATCAGGTTGTTTGAGTATCTCTTACTAAAAAATCTCGATAAACGCTCTATTATTATTTTGTACATTGAAACTTCTTTTATGTACCGTGAAAGTTTTCATCTATTTTTGTAGAGGTTAGCTTAAACAATCCTCTAACAAGAATTGACAAAAAAGATCACATTTTTATTTAACTTTTTAAAAAGATAATTGTAATGCCACCCCCCCTTTCGCCCTATTTTAATTGCGCCTATTACCCTCTAGGGGCGCATAAGCTAGGCAAAAATTTTGAATTCCAGGGAAGTCTCTTCTGGTTTCAGGCTAATAATTTGTCCTCTAGCAAAGCGATCAGTTTTCATATTTTTATCATATGTGGCCATAATATAACTCACTTTTAAATTATCTGAGACGTAAATTTTTATTTTTTATTTAAATTTAAATCTCCGAAACTTTTATACCTATCCTAAAAATATTTCAAGTCCAATTTTTAATCCATATCACTAATAATCATATCAATAACTGGCTAAATTATCTTCTCTCAAATTTCAATTTTATTCTGATTTTTGGTTGTAATCAATTTAGGAATTAGCGGTGTTCCAATAAGAAAGAAAAAATCATATCTTAAACAATACATGTATAAAAATTACATAACTCTATAGTTAGGTACTTAAAAAAATATATTACCTTTTTGGTATAATTAAATATTAACAAGAAGCTTTTTAAAAGTATAATCTGTTGACGTTAGATAAAAATTTGCTGTTATTAATGAAAACCTTCAGAAGCAATCAAAGAATTTTAGAGAAATTTCAATTGAATAGTTATTAAGAAGAATTATTTCAGTTAGGAGGTTGAAAAAAAAAACTATGTTAATAGTAAAAATAATCGGTAGTCCCAAAAGTGGCATCTCCCCTTAAGGGGCGTTTCTTCGTAATTTCACAGCAGCTTTTCTCCTAACACAATATAACCTAACCTAACCTAAAATAACCTTCCAAAAGCCATTTTAAAAATGCGACGAATCGCCCCTTAAGGGGTGTTGCCACGAAAGGGACTATACCTAAATAATCAATTTCAATTTTAACATAAAACAAAATAGTATTCACGGACAAGGGAATCCCTACTAGCTTACGCAATAATCTGTAAAATTGTGAGCAAGCTTATAGTCAAATGTTCCTATTTGGTCAAACTGTTTTTAAATATTCCTTTAATTACCTATGCTATGCGTTTGGTTAACATTAAGAACAGTTAGACTTAATAAGCGCATTTGACTGGACACTTGCTTACAATTTTCAGATTATTGCGTAAGCTACAATTCTCTTTTTGAAATTTGTTCAGATACATACAACAACGACATAAAAAGACCCAGACACAATAGCAATAACATTATTCACTAATTGACAGAAATTTTGTTTTTTATTAATGCAATTTTTTGTTAAGGATACGATAAAAAACAACTAAGAAACTCATAACTACACACAGATTGATAGTTACAGACATCTTACTTTTTGGACACATAAACATCCTTCTACTACATCACAGAATAACTGAAAATTATTTTCCTGTATCGCTTCGAATCCGATTAATATCCATACTGAAAAATTATGTCTAGAATCGTATTATATCCAGTTTTCTTCGAAAAAATAAGATTAAAACAATTTTTTGGAGCGCGTGCCTTAGGCATCTCAGGACTAAAAAATAACTGGTTTTAATCTTATAATTGTACATTTTATATCCGCGGAAAGCTGTTTATAATACTTTGCGAAAACTACTCTTTTACTTATAGCGGTAAAGATAAGACAACATTTTATAAAAACAAGCTAAATCTAAAATGAATTCGTTGATTTTTTCAGTTAAACCTTACCTTTCAATATAAACCTCATGGAAGTTGTTATCATCCAACAAAGATCCTAGGGTCATAGAATGTTCAGTTGGTGCTGATCTTTCTCCTCTCCTAGAAATAAATTTAGATTATAAAAATAATTCGTTAGTGACCAACATTGTCACTAAGAATGACAAGTATCGAAGCATTAAAAAAAAACTAAGGATGGAAAATCGGACACAGTAACTTATAGAGCAGACAAGTGGACAACAAAATTATAAACTAGATGCGCATATGTCCTATATAGGGATCTTCACTCTAAATTTCTGCTATATATCTCAAATAGTATCCGAGATAATCGCATTTCCTCTAAAAGCGTTACCAACTGCCTGAGACAAATATACGGTCAAATAGTGAAAGTGAATTATAAAGTCGCTTCACAACTTAAGAGAAAATACTAGGTATCATTACTGGTATAAAAAAATCATATAAAATGATTTTTTCGCATAGGTACTAAACATTTGAAATTATGCGCTATTTTTACTTGAACATTGAACATTATTCCATTTCTAAGTTCAAAATATGTCTCTGTGAATGAGAAAAAGCTTTAGAAAAGGGAATCCTAAAACTTCACCTGTTATTTCCGAGGTTGATATTAAGCAGAAGCCTGGACTCGACCAGCTGGAGGGCAAAATAATCCTGCTGGGTGCCTCGGGAATACAACAGCACTCCATTCTCATGGTTAGTCTTGAATCGGAACCTAGATTAGATTTTTATTTTATATATAGACGTATAATTACAGTAAAACAATAGAGGGAGTTACATAACTGTATGCCTCCATCCCGTGGAACCTGTGCCGAATTCAATTGGGTCTTTGAATATCAACCAATATTATCGTAAATATTTACACATTAGAGTAAAGCACTAGAGGGGAAAGGGGTTAAATAACTGCACTGTATGTCAACACCTCGAGGGCCCGGGCCGACATTCAATTAGGTCTTTGAATATCAGCCAATAGCATCGTAGTATTAACACAGCCAAGTCGCAACAAAAGAGCAAAATGCAATTTGCTAGCAGACGAAAAAGATGCCTAAGACCGGGGCCAGGTTAATGTCTGGGTTATACATTCATTGACATATTTAAGTAAAAAATTGGGGATAATTGTTCGCGGGAATCCAGACCAAATTTTTAGTCGAGTGCCGAGAAAGCTGTGTTCCTAAAAAAACTGGCGTGCATTTTGGTTTAAAGAGAAACCCAAAGAGCCGTGTCCTGTTAGTAAGTACTACCTATTATTTTCTGACTTAAAAATATTATTGATGGAATTTAGAACAAAAATTATCGAATTAAATCGAATAGGTAAATATTTAATATTTATTTAATTTGATGTTCCTAGCGAGCGAGATAACCCAAATTTTCCACTAATATCTAATTACAAGCCTATATAAGCAGTAAAATAAGTACAAAAAGGAGTTATGGTAGATTATTTCATCGTTATTCTCCTACCATCATAAATAAAATTGTTCTTTTATATCTAAATATTTTAATTATGGAAACTTTTGTATCACTTGCATGTACTTTAAATATTAATTAGGTAAAATTTCTATATTTTAGAAATTCAAAGAATAAAAACAAAACATTACCTAAGAATATTTTAATTTCAATTTTGTAACAAACTTTATTATTTTTAATTAATCTTCATAATACAAAATAAAATTACAAAAAGTGGGCAGAGTTACATATAGCTCACGTCCTTTATTATTTTACTTTTTTATATGACCCCACACTTACCCAGTCAAAAACTCACACAAAACTCTTGGGTTAAAAATATTTTATTTTGCAAAGTTTAGAACCTTAAACATCAATGCACAAAATTTTTGTAGATAATCAATCTTAAAGCCAACTGTATAGTTGAAAGAATAGCGTGTAAAATACTCTGAAATAAACAGAGCATTTTAATCATACTTACAAAAAGTCATACGGAGTGAGGGAAGCCAAGTTTTAAAGAATACAATTTGCGTAAAAAATGAAAACCAGTGCTCTCTTAATATGATTAATTCTTTACTCTTTTGAAAGCTATTCAAATTAAATATTAACAAGGATGACAATATTTGTGACAATAGACAGACAAAATATTTGTTAAATTATTTAGAAAATTAGTTATATAGTTTATGTTACAAGGAACCTTCTAATTAAATCCAATGAGTCTATTTCAAATAGCAGCCGAGTTAGTGACATTTTTTCAGTAGGCATTAAATTAACGGGATTAAGAAATGGAGTCAGAAGTCATAGAGTATTCTGTACGAGAAGTGCTGAAAGTCTATCGCATATAGCAGCCGAGTAAATTCCATTTTCCCAATACCAAATGGACATACAGTTAAACTAGCAAGCTTTGCTACTAAAAATTCAATTAGGCAGCTTGTAATCTAGTCAACAATGGTATTTTTTTTTCATTTTATTTACATAATATTTCTGTACTAATTTCGTATTAGATTAATTATATTTTTGATAGTGTAGCTACTCTATAGCTGTTTGTTAAACCGACATTTTATCAACAACCAATAAGTCAAATTTCAATAATGCCAAAATCTTTTTCAATATTAATATAATTATGCCATCTCAGCACGATCATAATTGTCCTTGTTTCAATAAGCGGAATCCCTTAATTATAGTTCGTTGGGACTATTTCCAAGTAAAGCATTTTTTAATTAAGTAACAAGTCTTATCAAAGTATTAATTGGATCCAATTTATATGATAGGTATGATACCTAGTTATATCACTTGTTGATTCATGGTGTATCAGACGTATTGCCAGATCTAATCAAAAATCAGCTGCCACAATAAAACTGATTGGATCATGTAAAGAAGACCAAGTTTTTCCGAAAAGGCGCAGAAATTATCTTTATGTACAT
>LS055385.1:0-13043 GCA_900241095.1 Acartia tonsa
CAGAAGGGTTGAGCCCAATTTGATCAACAGTTACTGAGATTTTACAAAAAATGTAAAAAAAAATCTTTGGGGGGTGGTTTTTTTTTATTTTTTGGGGGGTTGGGGGTGTCCCACCCACCAAGAAAATAGCCTAAAACTACCACAGGACCAGTAGGTATATTCCCTGAAGAGAAGAATCCCATCGGTTCAGTGGTTACTGATATCTTAAGGGACAGACGGACAGACATCAAGCTACTTTGTATTATAGATAAATACTTGTGATATACATTTGTATAATAGACATTATCATGTTGACATTCAATAACTTTGAAACCTTTTATGTCTTTAGTTATAAATTTTCACCTTTAGTTAAAATCTTTGTCTGTATGTTTGATGAGGATATGTTAATGTATGATTGTCGAAAATGTAAAAATAGTTAACAAAAACGATATCAGTGCCAACAAAATCTTACATTTTTTCGTTTTTGCGGCAAACTGTCTATAAAACCATAAAAAACATATCTATTTTCCAACATGTATGTAGATGGGAATAAAGAATTTTAGTAGTAACATATAAAATAAGTTTACTTGAATGAAATAGGTAGAAACCCTTAAAAACGATGTATTAAGAAATTATGATGCTATAATCCTATTATACAAAATAGAATTTTTTTAACAAAGCTAAAGATTTCTATAACTACTGAACTAATTGAGTTCTTCTTGAGTTACGGGACGCTACATCCCAGAATGGTTAGCTTTTTTATACTTTTTAAGGCAATTTTCTTTGAATACATATCCCTAGATTTTAGATTTAAAAGATTGCTTTGAGTGAAAAAATATGAGAAAAACTATTCTAAAATGATAATAAAACACGTTTTTATAATATAGTAGCTACACCACTCTACAAATAATAATAAAACAAAATCATTTACAAAATTGCAACAGGAAGAGTTTGAAATTTGTGTAAATGTTGGATAATTTCCTCTTTTGTATTCGTCCCTCACCTACAGGAACAAGAAAATTTAGATCAAGAATAACTTATAAAGAAAGACCTTATTTTCAAATTGCTTAAATTGCCGCTAAAATTAACCAATCAGATATGTCCTTGTAAATACTAACGTATTATTGGATGCATTTTTACAAAGAGACACGCAATTGGTTCATTTTAGCGGCAAATTTTAAATTCCTATTTAAACTTATGCTCGTCAAATAGGATTGTTTCTTTTTAAACTTGTGTTATTTGCTTTATTGGACTAATTGATACATACTATAATTAATACATACTAGGTAACTAATATTGTCCTAATTATTTTTAATTTTTGACTGTTAAAAGCCCTGAACAAATTGGACACATTTCATCGAAATTTCAAAGGTTGATTAATATTATATGGTACTAAATAAGATTATTCATTGAGAACATTTTATTGACAAGCTGTTTTTATAATCACTTTATGGACTTTATGCTTCTAAATAAAAGATTTAAATGACTCTATGTTATGATGTATTATGTATATTGCATAATGTATATACGCCTGCTGTGCTGTATTTAAAATATTAATGAAAGATTACCTTCCTGCGTCTCCGACTTGATCCTAGATTTTACATATTTTCCATTTCTGACTGCTTTAAATTCCATTAAAGCCGTGTTTGTTTTACGTCCTTAGAATAACCTACAACAATAAATCTATAAATATAGATGTATAACTCTCACAACTACCTGGATTCAGTGTTGGGGACCTTTTTCGTCTGCTAGCAAATTGCTTTCTGCTATTTTGTAGTTTTCCTCAGGGTCTATGAGGTTGGAACATACAATAATTTAACCCCTTCCCCCTCTATTGTTTTATTTAAATCCTACAATAAAGAGGTAGAAGATAATAGTTCGAGGGATACAATTCTCTACAAATTCAATATATGATCTAAAGGGAGAAGACAATGGCCGATAAATTAATGTACATTCCCAATGATGATGCACAAAATTACCATTTCTTTAGAATACAATTAGTGGTTAAAACGTTGTAACACTCAACTTAATGAATTAACCAAACCAAATTCCCCAAAGTCTCTAAAATTGTTAAGCCAACGAAAAAGAAAACGTTTTTTTTTAAACCTTTGGGACTAGTGCAATAAACAACCTATTGTCCCCTCTCTCTCTCTCTCTCTCTCTCTCCACGAAGCTGATCTCCAATTCGAAAGGTCTTAATTAACTACAACTACGTAATGGAAAAACCGTGATTTTCTTGGCTGATATTCTTTAGTGAAGGTTTCTTATATCAATGAGCTGCTAGTATTTCTGTAAGAAATACTTTTTTTTTAAAAGGTTTGTGCTTCTCTTTCAAACGAAGGAAACAATTTTGTTGCTAACTTTTCCGCCAATAAAAACTTAAATTTTAGTTAGCCTCTCGATATTGCAAAGCAATGGGTTCAACAGCTATTTACGAGATCATACTTAACAGACACACACACATACAACGTACTAGTTCAGTCATATTTTTTGACAACATATTGTATGAGCTAATTTGTTGAATCTGTGTTATTTATGTATGAATATTATATGTAAGTGCCTGTTGTGTTTTTAGTCACAAGGATCAAAATATACATAAAACAGATTAAGTCGTAGAAAATCAGCAGTATATTTGTTGTAAAATTAATTAAAATGCAAGAAACTTAAAATTGGATCATAATTTAAATACAAGATGGTAACATGACCTTTGTACCCTTTTGAAACGTAGATTTAAAGATGTCATGCTTATTTCATCATACTTAAATATGCTTGAAATCATTATCTACGGCCATTACAACAACAAAAAATCATACCATTAAGATATTTTGCTCATTAGATTTATTGAGATACTTGAAATCTATGTAACTAGTCTACAAACTTAAACTTAAAAGCAAAGCTATTCGTTATTGGTACAGACAGACATACAGACAGTTACACCCCAAATGTGGATTGCTGCGCTGATATATATTATATATATTGTTTGGTGTGAGGAGTTGTTGTGTGTGTGTTTGTCTCTCAGAGTAGCAGTTGAGTATTTCTAGGGATACAGGGAACAATAAATGAATCTTCCCACCAAATTTTATAAGTTAAAAGGTTTTGTATTGTCGGTTTCGTTACATCGCCTCTTAAGGGGCGTTTCGTCGTATTTTCACAGTATGTTTATGATTATTAGAGCCCACCACAGGGGCTAAAAATTTGAGAAAACCTACTATGAAAATACGACGAAACGCCCCTTAAGAGGCGATGTCACGAAACCCACAATACCAAACAGTTGTAGCTGAAGGAAAATATTATTTTAACCCTTATCATCTCTATGCCTGAGTATCTCTAGGGAGAGAGAGGACAATTGTTAATCTATTTTTCTTTCTCCGTCTTCAAAGCTACAAGCTATACCAAAAGCTTAATTTCACAATTGAGAAATTTGAGTAATATAATTAATCGTTTATTGTCATATCCATTTATCCTTGAGCATATATGGCGAGAATACAAATTCTATTTTTCCTTCCAAAACACAGAGAAAGACAATATTCATATACATGGTGCCCTAATTCTTCATTGCTTTTTTGAAAATGATAAAGAAACACCTGTTAATAAACCTTTCCCGCCTAAGGTGTGAATAGCCCTTAACCCCCTCCCCCCCCCCCGTTCCCTTGTACATCCTTGCCTGTTGAGTTTTTAAAGCAAGATGGATTTATGACGCGGAATATGTCAAATATGCATCTGATGCCGCCCGCAAGAAAAAAAAACTGTCGAGTTCTGATAATATTGTTTCCATGATATGTTTAAATTATCTAATATGTTACTTTCTTTTTCTCTAGACAAGAAATTTGTACTTAGAATAAAGAAATACTTTATTAGATTTTAATTTACATTTTTGTGAAACCCTCATGGGATAAGCGAATATCTTGAACACAGTAATAGTGTCTGACTGATTATGACGTAACAAAACAAAATTAGCCAATGAGAGGCCGTTATTGACCAATGGTAAAATTTATAGTGGCCTCTCATTGGCTAATTTTTTTTGTTACGTCATAATCAGTCAGACACTATTACTGTGTTCGAATATCTGATTCATAAATCGTTTTTTATAATAATAAATATTTTATCATCGTTCATCAATTACATTTTTAGAAACCTTTTTTGTGTTTGATATAAATCTTTTTGAAAGCGGAGCTTCCCTACAATTAAGGTCGATCTATACTTTCATTTTCATTAGGCAATTTATCTACAATAAAAGTTAGAATAGAATTTAATAAATTAATTGCTGAAAACCATCCAAAGACTTAAATTTAAAAATGTAATAACCTAAATTTCCTTAAATGGAGAATTCCTTAGCGAGATTCTTAAAAAACATTAAATTATTTTTATCAATGAACTATCGGCTACACAGAGAAAAAATTAGAAAAATTATGGAGGGGGTCATTGTTTTTTTAAGTTTTTTTTCTAGGGTCAATTTTCTCTTGGAAGGGTAATGTTACTCTTCCTAAAAGTGTTATAAACCTTCCCAGAACATTTGAGATAGTGTAAAGGAAAACCATATTAGTTCAGCGGTTAGCAAGATCCTTCTGTAAATACAAACAGACAAACAAACACACACAAAAAAGACAAATAGACAGATAGGCAGACATCCTGTTATTTTCAACTTATGATTATTTTAAGTTTAAGGTTTCTATTTAGTTATGTAATCTTTTTTAGTAGCAAAACAACTCTATAATTCGAAATGTCCGTCCGTCCGTCGGAGACAGAAAAGGGGAAACTTGATTTTCTCGGCTTCTATAACAGATAGAAGGCTGAAATTTTCAGGGATTAAATATGTTAACATTCTTCATATTTTCACCTAGTTTCATTAAGATTCGTCAATTAACTGGGGTGCTAGATCTACTCCTACATTTTTTATGAAAAAAAACTATAGTTTTCATGACTTTCTCTACTCCTATTTAAGATTGACGGCTGAAATTATCAGGGATTGAATATGCTCATGTTGTACACATTTCTATCAAGTTCATTAATATTTGTCTATTAATTGCGGTGCTAGATCAATTCCTAGATTTTTAATTTGTCTTGTTTTAAAGTTTGCGTGATTTTAAAGGTTTGGTGATTTTTTTTTACCAAGTATAATGTTTATTGTATGACGCTGCTCTATAGAATTTTTTTTCCAATGTCTATTCATAATTTTTGAGTTTCGTTAATTATGGATGTTGTCATTCGCGTTTTATTTAACAAAGCTATATACAAACATATATAGAAAAGTTGAAACGTTTTGTTTTCTATACATACATATTTTTTACCTGCATAGTCATAAAAAATAACATTAGACTTATAAGAAAATAATGTAATAAATTTTCTCGTATTTATTCAAAACCGATTAATATCCGGTGGATTAGAATTGGTTCTCATCCATACGAAAAAACTATTTCTAGCATTGTATTGTATCCAGTTTTCTACGAATAGAAAATCAAAAATGTACAATCATAATATTATGCCATTGACCAGTTTTTAGCCCGTGCCTTCGGCATTTATATTGTACATTTTATATCCGCGGAAAACTGTTTATAATACGATGCGAGAAATAACTAGTATAGAACCTAGTAATAGTGTCTAACTTTTTATCTTTGTGACGTAACAAAAATCGAAGGATGAGAGGGAGGTGGGAAGGGAAACCCCTAAAAAAGAGATGGATTTTTGTTCACTAGTATATAATATTAATGATGTCAAAACAATTTTTAATAAATCTTGCATTTAAATTGAATTAATTCAGAGATCTTAATGGATAAGACAATATTGTATACTCCCTTGATTGTAAAGTTACTTTGTACATTCTAATTATATTAAGATTTTTAAGCCAACGAATGGAAGAACTTTTTAAAATTAAGTTTTAGTTTAAAGTCTACTATTATGATAAACAATACAGGGAGTAAGGGAGGGGACAATGGATCGAATATTTAATACTTTAGATGTTTCAAACCTTAGGGACCTGCCCAAAGTGTTCGTGAAGGATTTAGCCAGTTCTGAAATAGCACACATTTGCCGCTGAATTTTTTATAATTCTAGCAGACAAAATAAATAACACAATTTCTAGCAGACAAAAAAATTTATATGGAATAAAATTATTTTGGCTGGTTCTAACAATTTTTTTTCAAGAAAAAATCTTTCATAGATAGAAACTCTACTGTGATATTTATGTACTAAACAATCTAAAGCCCTAATATTTAAAATCATTATTTTCTTTAAGTTTGGTAGTAGTTTATAATATAAGGGTTGAATAGTTTTAAAAGCGATTTTTAGTGATTAATTACAGCATGTTCGCTTCATTGTGATGTACTGGTAATCTATTTTTCAAGTAAATGCTTTTTTTGTCAGAACTTTTTCTCATTTTGGAGTTTTCTAATTAGATTACCATTTCTACTTTTACTGGATAAATCTGGTTTTCATTGCCTTTCAGCAAAAACTCTTTAAATAAATTAATTGCCCATTGTCCCCTCCCTTACTCACTGTAAACAATAGAACATACAAACAAATATATTGTATTTGTTGTATATAGAATATATATGCAGAATATTTGTTTTTTTTTTCTAGGCAATGACTAGACACAACCCCCATAGATATTAATAGATGAAGGACAGGTAGCTAATTGGATGATCACCAGGGAGGGTGGGGACATTGGGATGGTTATTTTTATTTTTACTTAAATTTGATGGGTTAAGTAAAAACTTGTAAATTCCTTACGTTTCAACCAATAATTCAACAGCATGGGTAATTTTGGTTATCCTCATTGGGGATGTATATTAATTTATTATCCATTGTCTTATCCCTTAATTTACCTGGATAATCATTGGCTGATCATGAATATGGTTTTTTTTATACTTGATATTAGTTTTAATTGTCGGTCTTGACCTTTAAATCAATAGAACTTGTGATTCATTAAATTAAATAGCTTAAAACTTTTAAAAGTATATAACTTTTAAAAATATGAAAATAGCTATATTAATGGAGGAAACGTGATTTTCTCGACTCCTATTCAAGATAGACGGCTGAAACTTCTTGTCAACATTCCCATCATTATGGAGCATAATTAACTACAAAACATCCATGGCGGTCGGACTACTTTTAAGCAGCTAGAAATCTAATTATTGATGTTGACATCCTTGTTTTTTTTCTAAATAGAAAATACTGAATGTTTCCTTTATCGTACTGTGCAAGTTGAAAGAAAACATACAACCAGACATACAAACATTTCAGGGATCTTAGGGATAAGACAATGAACAGTAAATTTATATATCTTCCCAATGATGATAAACAAAAGTATCCCTTCTGTAATTAAAATTATTACTTGAAAAATTTCCACAGTAATGGTTTTGAACATACCAATAAATGTACCCAAAGTTTTTAAGGCAACGATAAGATAATAACTTTGGGTACTAGTGTTATAAACAGTCCACTGTCCCCTCCCTCCCTGGAAACTCATGCATAGCCCCCCCCCCCTCTGTAATAATCTACAAGACATGATTAATCTTCTATTCATATTATTTCTCCTCCTATGTACATTAAAAAAAAATATTCAATATTGGAAATTGTATTCCAGTATGGCCTTGAAACCGAATAATATCCGCTGGATTGGAACCGGTTTTAAGCCATACTGAAAAACCATGTCTAGCATCGTATTACAGACAATTTTCCACAAATATAGAAATAAGAATCATAAACTTAACAGCAGTTTTCTTAGCCCGGGTCTTCTGCCCCTCGGAACTAACAAAACTGCTTTTAATCTTATAATTTTTTATTTCAATATCCGCAAATAGCTGTCAAAAATACAATTAATAGCTTTTATATATAATATCTTGCCATTTAACCTCTTAGCAATACGTTTCTATACCAATTTGCGAGATATATAGCTTTAGACAAAAAAATCTACTTCTTTAAGTGCTTTGTTAATATAGTAGAGATAACTTTCATAATAATTAGCAATTTAGAAGTAAAAAGAAGAAAAAGTTTTCAGGTTTCTGAACAAGTAAAATAATGGGACTTTGTAAATTCTACAGTTATTCCATAGTAAATCATGTACAAAATATAAAAGAAAATGTTGCACAGTAATATTACAAGTTGAAATAGATATAAAATACGTGGATATTATGACAGGGGTGAATTATGTCGTCAATTTAGGTTGCTTATATATATATATATATATAGCCCTGAAATAATGGTCAATATATTTTTCTATGGTCAGGAGGGTGGGGGGGAGGGGAGGGTTGATAGGGTAAAATCATAACAGAGGGAAGGTATAGTTGTATTAGCCAGCTGGGAGAAACATTCTAGCAGAGTATGTAAGAATCTCCCACAATATCCACGTATTGTATATCCATTAAAGTTGCTTCTTTTCAACTCTATTCTAGTGTCAAACAATTTACAGGGAAAAAAATTAATTGTACAGTTAATTCTTTTTTTTAAAATATATAAAAGTACACATTTTCTATAATGTCGTTGTCATGTAACAGTAAAGATGCAGGTTTAAATACAGTCAAATTAAGTTTTAAAAAATGTTAATTCTTTTTCTAGCTGCTATGCAAGAATCTTAATAAAATATCAGGCTTAAAACAACAAAAACTCAACTACTTTAGTTAATAGGATTTACAAAAAAAAGAACTAAACACAGATTCCCGTATCGCTTCAAAACCGATTAATAACCGGTGGATTAGAACCGATTCTCAGCCATACTGAAAAATTATGTCTAGCATCGTATTTTATCCAGTTTTCTACCAATAATAAAATGTACAATCATAAGATTAAAACAAGCTTAGAATCTCGGAGCTGACAAAACTGGATTTATAATTGTACATTTCTATATCCTCGAAAAGCTGTTTATAATACGATGTAATATAAGAAATAACTATTCTTCTCATCTACCTATTTGTATATTGTATAGATTGTTATTCAGCATTGTAAATGTTTATGCAATGTTTTACACAAGATTACACATGGCTGGACAAGCCAACAGGCATATTAATATTACATTCATCTCAAATCTTTACATTGGATTTGTACACAAAACATCTTTGTCGGAATTGACTGTAATGGATAAAGAGATAAGACAATGGACGATAAATTGATACAATCCCAATGATAATAAACAAAATTACCTGCGAAGAAGATTATTGGTTCAGCAGTTACTAGATTATAATAAGCCTATCAAATTTTAATAAAGTAAATTTTTGGACCAACGAATATGATATGTGTTTATTAAACTTCGGGTACTAGTTTCTACTACAGTTCACTATCCCCTGAAAGGATATAGTTTCCTAAAATTATAGACTTGTTCTTCCATTTGTAAAAAGATTATTAAATACCTAAGGGAAAATACTAAATCAGGAAAAAACTTCATTTTTCTTCCCTTAAATTTAATCCAAAAAGTGGTAATTTTGTTAATTATGATCCCTTTTAAATAACCTATCCCTTTTCCCCCGAAGCTTTGCGAACAATTAACAATTTGCAAAGTTATTAAGAAGTGTTTACAGAAAACTCTTTATTGTGTTGCTCAATGTGTTACAAATTATCCTCTATTTCTTATTGAACAATATTCTAATCCCCCTCTATTTTTATTGGGCCACAGTTTGTTTTAAAGATTTTTAATTCGTCAACTTGAAATGAATCATGCAGAAAGGAATTAGTTCCTGTGCCCAAGCATCTAGGGTCTTTGTATTCATATATATAGAAAATTTCAGAAAAATAGCAGAAAACCTTTCCAAGGCTTTAATCTTAAAAAATAAGATGGCCTAAAACCTTCCCGAGACGCATGTGAAGCTTCCCTGAAATGGAAAACTTAATCGGTTCAGTAATTATCGAATTTTAAGCTACTTATGTAATAGGACATTTTGCCATACCATTAAGTAAAGGTTATCTCAATTAGTAAAGAAAAAAACACTTATTAGTTACATCAAAAAAAATTGAATAGCGAGATTTAGTCTATTTTTACATTAATCTACTTATACTGTAAAAGCTTTTATTTCAAATTTTTGTGAAAGATGGGTTAAAAAGCGGTCAGCTTGTGCATAAGGGATTTTTTCATATGTTACAATTCTATAATTTTGCACAGCCCCTGTCCAACTTTATAAAAGCTTTCTACTTTTTCCCCACCACACTTCCTATTCTCTTTATCAGCGCAGCTTTTCAGTAATTACTGTCATGCACAAATACAGGCCAAATTCAATTTCATACTCTTTAGGCTTTAAAAGTAATTCAAGATAAAAAAATTATGAATTCAAAGTAACTTAATTTCGTTTTCATACCTCGCTCTTTTTTCCCCCTTTAATATGTTTAGGTTTAATGATTTAAAAATTGGAGAATGTGAATTTTTTTTCTTCTGAATTTTAGTTCTATTGTAAAGAGTCATTCTTGTTACTTTTTAAAATTAGTTACCAAAAGTACTACCATACTATAATCAAAACGTTTTGTATAAATAGATTTAAATTGCTTTTTGGGTTGCAATTGAACTCCGGCTGCCAAAAAAAGAAAGAAGAAAGTTTTAAAAATCTTAACTTTTAAATCAAAACATTTTAAATATTAAAAAAATAGTTAAGGCATACATTGTAAAGAAAAGGCAATAGATTTATTAAACTAGATGGCCAATTATTAAACAACCTGTCCAATATACAATTACTGGCAGACTTAGATTTTTATGCATTCAGTCACATTTCATTTAATTCCTTATTTTGGGCAACTTTATCAAGACATTTACCATTTTCTCGTATTCATTCGAATCCGGTGGATAGGAACCGGTTCTCATCCATACAAAAACTATATCTAGCATTGATTATATCCAGCTTTCTACGAATATAAAAATGTACAATCATAAGATTAAAACCAGCACCTCGGGGCTAAAAAAACTAGTTTTAATCTTATAATTGTACATTCTATATCCGCGGAAAGCCGTTTATAATACGATGCGAGAAATAACTATTATTGTTAACTTCTTTGATATATGATAAGAAAAATAAACTACCCTCTCAAAATAAAAGTTGTACAGCCAATTAGTTGATCGAATTTTTCTTACATTGTGCTCCAATTGGCTCAATTAAGAGATTATTCATCTAGACTTTCTATATTTATTTTAAAGGCATAGATAATCCATTAGTAATGATTAGTAATGTTTCTACCCATGATAATGGTTCACTAATACATTTACAAACATAAACTTTCCCTTAATTTAAGATTGGACCTTTTTTAACCTCTAAACTGATTTAAATTCTCTCTTCAAATTTTTTAGTATTTTATAAACTAAAATATTAGAAAGAGAGCTACTTTATTATAAACTACAGTAGGAAAGAAAATAGCCTAAAACCCTCCTCAGGTATGTATGATACTTTTCTGAAAGACAAAACTAAATCTGATCAGTCATTTCCTATATCTTACAACTCTATGTTATGACCAGCGGCTACGCGCCTAGCATCTAGTGTCTAGAAAAAATAGCTTAATACCCTCTCAAGTGTTATAACTTGAAATAAAATTTCTGAACCCATACCTAGGCGTATTTGAAGCTTCCTTAATTATGACAACTCAATCGGTTCATTAGTTATTAAAGTTTCAGACAAAAGTTGATATGAAATTTAAGGAGTATTTGTAGAGGGAAGGAGAGGCGGTTGAAAGGTCCAATTAATAAATATAGGAAATTGCTTAAATACATACAATACGTCATTAACTTTGTAGCTTGACCTTCATTAAATACATTAATTTATATTATAAATATTTCAATAAATAAAAATAGAATATACTTAGCAATGTATTTTTCTTTTTAATAAATAAGTGCAAAATATTTTAAAGAAACTTAGTTAATAAAAAAGGTATTAATTGAATTTTATTTCTTTTGTAATAAGACAAATTTGTTGGCAAAACAAGGATGACAACATCCATAAAAGCAAAGCTCTGAAACGGTAGGACAAACGAACATTAACCCTTTGAGAGTTTTAGAACTAAATGATCAGAACAAAAATGTATTAAAGGCGAAACAAAATTGTAAGTAAATTTGTTGAAAAATTGAATAGATACAGGATAATGTTTAGGGACATACTTATGACTTGATTTAAGAGATGATTCGCTTATAACATTGTACTTTGTTGTTCTACATTAAAATAGTATTATCTTATGATTTTCCTTCTAATATTAGTGGAAAATTGTCCGTAATACGATACTATACATTATTTTTAAGTAAGGCTTTGAACAGGATCTAAACCAGTGGATATTAATCGGTTTCGAAGCAATAAAGGAATATTCTTTATTCTGTTGGCCAATAATATTTCCCAATAAATCTGCCATACATCATTGTAGTAACTACGTAGCAGCCACAAAAATCCTAGAATATGGCAAATATATCCATAGCACTTTTCTTAAGGCAAGTTGATGCATGTTATAAACAGGTATCTTAAGGAATAAGACAATGGACGATAAATTAATAAAAATCTCCCATTATGATAAACAAAATAACCCCTTCTGTAGATTAAAATTATAGATTGGTACCCAACCCTCCTCCCCCCTCTTTCTGGTTAAAGTATAATTTTGGGCCATTTTTACCTGTTTTACAAATACATACAACATACAATCTTTATATTTGTTGATTTATTCATTGTTCTTGTCTCAGGGTGAGGGGATAGGACAATAGACCTAAATTTATGAACAGTTTTCTTTTTTAAAGAAGGAGAAGGCCAACTGCAAATATTGATATTTTCTGATTTTAAATTGAACACTAATGCCATTATTTCAAAGCACATTAAAAGTGAAGAATTTTAGAAGACAAAAACTACTCACTGCATTACCAGGTCATGCAAATACAAAGAGATGTTGATGAATTATTTTCTACTAGCGGCTGCAACCCTATTATCTAGCCGAGGGTTGGAAATAAAACATCTTGAAATAATCCAAAGACTTGTATAAAAAGCCTTTATCTATAACAGGAAAACTTTATTGGTAAAGAGAGAGAAAGAGAAAGAGAGAGAGAGAGAGAGAGAGAGAGAGAGAGAGAGAGAGAGAGAGAGATAGAGAGAGAGAGCTCTATCTAGAAAAATACAAATAGAATGGAT